>JAYJLV010000737.1:0-10578 GCA_036873485.1 Torymus texanus
AAATGTCACGTACCGCCGAGCACAACGAGTTGCAGTATAACGAAACTCCATACGTGACAAAGAGAAAGGAATAAAGACATTGTAAGTATAAAAAATATCTATTATCGAAAACTGTGACATTAAAAAAGATGTGACCAGACGGAGAACTAGATCGTTACTGATGAACATGCGTTACTTTTTGGCAGGCTGATGACTAGCGGGGAATCGGCTGTTGGAAGTCGACCGTTGGCTGCTGGAAGTTGGATGTCAACTGTTGGATGTAACTGCTTCGAATATTGTTTCAGTTATACCCATACGTCTATAACACAAAGAACGCTGTCGTGATTGGTCATGACACATTGTAAAAGCAACTCATTGGCATGTGAATTACTTAAAAAGACATGTATATAAAATGCTGACAGCTGAGTCAGATAATACAAAATATCCAAACTTCTTTATGTTACATAGAGGGTGTGGAATTACCGAATAAGTAAGATGACATTTTATTATGATAAGGTATAGATTACATTACAGCGAAGAGAATCTCGCAACGTTATTGAAATTACATAAACCTCTTAAAACGACTGCTTGACGCTAAAAGCCACGTGTTTGCTGACTCGAGTGAAAAGGTCTATTAGGTTAAACTACACCAATAGCCAGCAAATAAATTTTGACACTATTCGCAAGCTGATCACGTTCCCATGTAGCGAGATAGTGCTATCCAATCTTGCTATTCGTAGAACAGCGTTTCACGACGTAGTCACGCAAAACGAAACAAAGACATGTAAACCTGTGTACGACAAAAGAAGATTCGTAGCATTGGATAAAAATTATCCGTACGGTTACAAACACTGACCGCCATTGCCTGACACAGTTTAACAGACCTTTACCGAAAAACTAAGATGGCGCTACTATCAAAGTAGTGGGGGGAGACATTGAACAGTGATCGCAGCGCCATCACGGCTGAGGTCAAGGTAAAAAATTGCTGACGACGCCCCACAGTGCGGGATAAAAAAAACTCCTTTGAGAATATCAAATTACCTAAACATGATGTATGCACATACACACTTCCGTCAGTATTATCTGTCAGCATATTAAATTTAAGAGTATATAATTACAACTATTTCTTACATTTTTAGTTAAGTAATTAAATTATTTTTCAAAAAATATTCAAATTTAATCTATTGACTTCATAAAATAAAATTTAAGTTTTTATACAATATGTGGTTAATTGTATAATTCGTTAAGGTATATACATGGTTGGGGAGAAACTCTTGATTCTCGTACTACCGTACGTGTAACCATCGATTGTGACGAGGAGCACGCCGAACGGCTGTGCCCTCGTCGGCTCTCGCCCTAGCGCCTGCCTTTGCCATAGCCCGTGTGTACGAAGAGCAATGTACAGTACACGGGCTTTGTTTATATTTCGAATAGCGCCGGCAACAAGGCATCGGAAGGAGAGAGAGTAAGGAGAGGGTCGCGGCGCGGACTTTTTCGGCGGATAGCCCAGTCTCGCTTGTCCCGCTAAATTGGCAAGACCTACTCGACCACACTATACGCCAGAAGAGAAAGAGAGAGATGGAAGGGCGCAACGCAGTGAGGCAAGTCACGCAGCGACAGGACTCACACCGCCCGCTCATCGGTTCATCGCTGTCGCCTCGTCGCCGCACCAGCTCCACTGGCTCCATCAGCCCACTCCATGCCCGGGGAACGCCCCGTGCACGAGAGAGAAGAGGCGCACGAGAGATAGAAGAAGCGCGAGAGAGAGAGAACGAGCGCCGAGCACCAGCGAAAGCGGCGAGCGCGAGAGAGAGAAGGCGAGTAGTTGTATCTCGGCCGCAGGGCCTCCTTCCTAGTGCGCGCGCATGTAGAGAGAAGCCAGTGTGCCTTGCAGAGCGCCGAGAAATTGGCTGCGCTCAGGAGCACCCGGACGACAAGAGAGAGCGAGCCACCGGGCTCGAATAGAGAGGCCGCACTAGGGTGCCGGCATAGCGCCGTGTGTTTACGGGGAAGTGATTGTCTGTTCGGAAATAAAGGTTAATTGTAGAGATATCGCTGTAGTTCGTGTTTGAGACCTTGACCTCTTCCTTGGCATAGAAGTCGCTTCTCCCGGCGACTTCGCAGGCGATTGGAGCATCAGCCTCCGGGTACTAATTATAATAAATAACTTGTGCGTTTGCATCGGGAGAAGATACAACGTTACAAATGGCATTTAACGATACTTGGCCCAACAACCGGGATTGTACGTCACCTGTTACGTAAGGTTCACAAATATCGCTATAAAACATAAGCATACATGGAAGTCCATTGGAGAAATGAGCAGGTCTATCACTTACTACTGATTCTTCATCTCTTATGAAAATAGTATTCGTGCTTTCGAACCCAAAAATTTTTCGCAATTTCTCGGATAAATGAAGCTGATGACTGAATTCAGAGCAAGTTGTCTTTGTCAAATTCTGTAGATTGTCACGTACCGTACCCACCGGGATCGACACCGAATTCGAAATGATCTTCGATACAGCTTAAGCTATTTAGCTCGGCTACTATAATGTTTACATCATTGTAAATTCCTGGGCGTAACAGCGACACTGCAGTACTAAAATTTTTTGCCGTTGTCTGTAGTGTCGAGTGTGGAATGAGATTTAGCGAAACTGTTTGATCCGGCTGTTCAGAAGATACTTGTTGAAACGTCAGCGGAATTTGAACCTCCGTAAGTGCGACTGACCATAAACTTTGAAGACGTATCTGCTGCGGTAGCTGCGTGATGAAATGAGTAGTGGTATTTTCCGCAAAATAATTCATGCTACTGTTGCTTGGCAACACAATATAAAACTGATCTTTCATTATAAATTTTTTTATATATCCGTTAATTGATTCACTCTAACCCAGGAATTGAACTTATTGTCATAACCTTTCCACTTTACAAAATATTCTTTAGATGAAGCTTTCCCTCTTGTTTTCAAAATTTCATCAATTTCAAAAACGTCAGTATTTAAATTTTTACGCACTTTGCACAATTCTTCGGCGTAGAAAAAACCGTCAATTTCCTCGCCGGACAATTCTTCTAAATAATAATCTGCAGGCGGGCGCGTGAATGAGGTTCGTATAATATTGAAAATATCTAGTGTCCAAGCACTCTCATATCCTTTAGCGAAAACGTTCTTCGGACGACTGACGCGCACCAAGTCACCGAGGCAGTATTTAAGGGTATTTTGCTAACCATACAGCAAGCTGTCATCATCGTGACTGTTCTTTCGTCAGCCGGAGTTTTCTCGGCTAACAGGCGTGAGAAGGCATATTGCGCTAAAACTCGAACGGCTTGACGACGATCGCTGTTCGAGTCGGCATAAGCTAGATCATGCTCCCGACAGGCCTCGCCCAACGGATTGATTCCAACGTCTCCGCGTGTGATATGCTCTGCTAACTTAGTTCCTGATCCGCAAAATTTGTAATGCGGCACGTGCATTCCAAACGGAAATAAATCAACCAGTTCATCTAGAACACTATTTTTCTCCGGTTCTTCTTCTTGAGAATTTATTAGCGTAGGCCTAATGTCTTGCTCATTCCCCGCCATGACAGTATTTCAGTGTGTGGTGGTGAGACTTTCTTTTTCTCAGCTGACTTCTTTCTTCTTTTTTCAGGATTCGCTGACTCTGTTTCGTCATCAACACTGTCACCGCTATTCTCAATTGCCAAAATAGGAATGCGACGCGGCGTAGTAAAAACACGGTTTTCTGAATGATCGCTGGTAGACGAAATTGGGGCAGTCTCGTGCAAAACACGTTCGTTGCCTATAAACTCTCGGGGTACTGTTGATTGAGGAAGAGCGATAGCGAACTGAAGATGTCCAGATGGAGCACTCCTTTTTCTATCTCTCATTGCATCATTGACCAAGTCAACAATGTTGTCTCCGGGCACAAGCGTGCCATCTATCGTTACGGCGCCGCTGGCATCCCAAACTACTTTACCACAAGCTCGCAAGCGCTGTACGAGCTGTTTGGCTTTCTGTTTGTATCTTTTCGGGACGGTATAGGTAATGTCTGCATCGATGCGCTCATCAGTTTCGTCTTCTTCTCGCTCATTATCGTCGTAATTTTGTTGGTCCTTTTTTTATACTTTACTCCATCTTCGTTTCCTTGGAAGTGAAGATATCGTTGTAAAATTTGACGGTAGATAGTCCACTTTTCACGTTCGTCTTTGTATATTTCGTTCATTTCAGCATCGAGTCTACTCGTCACTGAAACCGATGTTTGCACAGACTTTATCTTATCTTTACAAAGTGTGGTCTGCAAACATTCAACACTCTCCTGCAGTAGGAGAATCATCTTTCTTGCATGTTCCATCTCTATTTATTCACGGGATTAGCAAGAAACGTGTCAATAAGAGGCGCTAGTAGAGCTGGCAAAAAACCGCCACGTGGCACTATAATGTTTTTTCTTCGTTGTAAGGTGATATCTGGTGACGCCAGTTTTCGCAAAACTTTTACGTGTTTACGCAGGCGACACTTGTGACCTTTACGTAACGAACCGTTACCTATCAATACGTATAAAGCACACTCGCAAATATGTCGAGGCAATTTTGCATCAGCTTTTGAATTATCTCGTCCCGCGCTATGGATGCCATATCAGCTTTCTTGGCCTTGACCTCTGGTGGTGCCAGTGGTTGGGGTCATGTTTGTTGTGACAATATATAAACTTATATTTTTCCCGTCACATCAAGACAATGACGTTTAATTAAGACATAACACAGTGAACCGATAATTGATTAAAATTTAGAATTAATAGATTTATTAACAATAATATTATTAATAAAATTTCAGCACTCCTATATTAACTCTCTTATTGCGCCTATAACATATCATTTAAATATATTAAAATTCAAAATATGTGTCACATATTTTTTTTTATTTAAATACTAAAAATACAATAAATACATGTTAACAAATTATTAATTTATGATAAGTATACCATAAAAAACTATTACTTATCGATAACACAGGCCCACAAGAAATAAAAATGGTCTGTTCCAGAAGTCACACCATCATGATCTTATAAATTTAGATGCGCTGATCTCAAATATGACCTCAATTTTGGTCTATCACCTCAGGATTTTGAGATACCTATAGCTCTTAAAATTTCGGGGTGTCTCAATTTCAAGGTCAAATATATTATTTTTTATTAATTTATCAGTGTTACTGTGTAGTACTAATCATGCTCTACATGATCCATTTTAAATTATCTGAGTATAACTTTTCTTCTTGAAGATATATTAAATTAAAATATTCAGTTAATGTATCTCAAAGAAGAAACAATCATCTCAAAATAATTTGAAATTTTAATTTAATATATCTTCAAGAACAAAAGTTATATTCAGATAATTTAAAATGGATTATATAGGGCATAACTAGTACTACACACTAATACTGATAAATTAATAAAAAATAATATATTTGACCTTGAAATTGAGACACCCCGAAATTTTAAGAGTTATAGGTATCTCAAAATCCTGAGGTGATAGGCCAAAATTGAGGTCATATTTGAGATCAGCGCATCTAAATTTATAAGGACATGATGATGTGTCTTCTGGAACAGACCACTTTTTATTTTTTGTGTGCCTATCTAATTGCCTGAAATCTCCACCTAAAATGACAATTTTACCACCAAATAATAAATCATTACACATAATACCTTTCGAAGTCCTATGCATGATATCTAATGCGTAACATTAATTGCAAATAGCACATACTGCACCTGTACTAGAGCTTTTTCCACTATCGGCTTTTTCCAAATCTATGCTTTATACATATTATCCTGTCCATTATCAGCCATATTCAAGATCAATTTCTTCTATTCATATGTTATAACAAAATTAGAGTACAGTTTGTTGTAACACGTATCCAAAATTATCAATATCTTCGTGTAAATTATAAATGTTAATAACAGTTAATAACTGTTGTAACAGAGTTCAAATTTATCAAAATATCACCGAAGGCTAGTGCCCCAGTACACAATGCCGCGGGAGTCAATCTAACTCTGAACTCTCGGGGATGCGCCGCCGGTAACTCCGGTTAACAACGCAGAGTCCTTATATACTCTACTTTCCGTAATAAACGTGGAATCGGCTTTAGTTATCGCGCGCGCAAGGAAAATGCGCGTGACCGGCTAGACAGCTATGTAACCGGTTCGCGGATCGTTTGGCCGCGGAGGCGGCGGTAATCGGGAAAAGGACGGAATAGTACGAATAGGCGCGTGAATAAATAATGCGGCGAGTTAATAACAATAAACAAGTATATTAGAACAAATAACAATTACATACAGGAAGGCAATATACAGGATAATGTTACACGCGATTCACGCGCAACCGTTGGGTTTGAATTCACAACGGCCAAGTACCAGGCGAAGCTGCTAATGTCGCGAACGCGTGGTTAAATACGGCGGGTTGACACTTATCCACACGTATGCACTACAGTCGGTTTGCACGGGGCGACTCCGTGCAAGCCTCTTACAAAGAACCGCAAGAAGAGAGCACAAAAACTCACCGGGTTAGGCGAGAAAGTCGACGTCTCGATCTCCTCTCTCTCTCTCTCTCGCTCCCGGAGGCTGCTCGCTCGCACCGGTACACCTGCACTCGCGTAACGCATCGCGGTGTACTACCTCTCGCTCTCTCTCTAACGTACGGAGTGTGGGGGGCTCTCGCGCCTCCACCGCTCACACATTCACACGAAAACTCACGGACACGTACAGGTCAAAAAACAGAGGAGAGTCAGAACTCGCACAAAACACATCTTACTTCGACGATAGCACAATTCAAGATGGTTATGCTGACTTGCCAAATTGGAGGCAGCTTAACGGTACCGCGACGGTCCAGATACGCATCTCGATTCCGCGAATCGTACTTGCGCGCGGGCGCTCACGCGTAGCGCGCGAAATGCGAACGCGAATCGGGCACGCGTTACAATGATAAAAATAACTTAGAACTGTTTGTAAAATTTGAGACATTGTATGAAAATGTTAACACATTGATAAAATAAATCATCATTAAAAACAATTGTAATAAATAACCAAACGAAAACTATTTCAATGTGAATTAAAATATATATTGTAAATATTTTATTGTGATATTTTATTGACCGATATACAATTTTGTATGATTGATGAAAACAAAAAAAATTATTAGTTATTTATGTAACAATGTAATAAGTATTATTATAAAAAAAGAGATTATCATGTTAAAATGATTTTTGTAACAAGTATTATAAAATAAGAGATTATTATGTTAATAAAATTCATGAAGATTTTCAATTGAGAATAATGTTCTTTTTATTTCATATATAAATTGGTAATAAAAGATAGTTTATGGATTCGATTGAAAATAAAGTAATTTTCAATATTTATTGATGCGATGTTACAAAAAGGATCTATTTTTAATAATTTATATACTGATTTGACATAAAATCAATATAGAATTACAGGAACATTATAAAGAAGCATGAAATTAAAATTGAACAACTATCAAAAATTAAATTTTTTAATAAAAAAAACGATTCCAATAAAATTAAAAATTTAATAGTTTTATCGATTGATAATAAATTATATATTTTAAATTATGCATGGCTCTTTTAATGTGATGGGTAAAAAATAAGTTTATATCTGTTTATATTATTAATTTTTGTATGTGTATTTAACTTTAGACTTAATGTAGTACATTGACTAAATATACAATATTCATTGTAAATAGTACACATTGCATCCGTGTTCTAGCCCTCTTCACTATTTAATTTTCTAGTTTCCACGTTTCCCTTTATACCAGCCTTTTCCAATTTTTGTACTACGATTTTCTAATTATTCTATTAATTGATTATTATTGTATAGAGTTGTAAAATTTTACGTTATGATTATTGATAATAATTACCTGTATACTACCACAAAGCATTCAACGTAAAGCAATTGATTATCGATAAGTAATAGTTTTTTATGGTATTCTTATCATAAATTAAAAATTTCTTTCCATATATTTATCGTATTTTTAGGCGCAATAAGAGAGTTAATATAGGAGTGCTGTAATGTTATTAATAATATTATACATCATAAATCTATGTTTGAGAATTACATAAATTAATTGAGGAGATGCTGTGGGTGTTTGAAATAAATAAATTGAGTCATACACAAGTTACAATATAACACTTCACAATGTATTACTTAACGTACATATCAAGGTTTCTTAACTACTACACAATTAATTTTAACAGTTTGATGAAAAATGGTAACAATTGCTCGCAGGTAACAGAGTAGATTGAGCCGAAGCTACAATTAAGTGTACATGTGTATCAATGTTACTTCCCTTCGCAGGGGAAACAAACCTGTTGTACAAAGTGAGTATTGCCGAGGTTGAATTTTGCCGTATATATCGAAATTAGGTGAGTGAGTCAGCCAATCGTCCCGGTAAATTTGCAGATTCACGTTGTTGAGCGAAGGTGATGCAAATTCATACAAAATTCACGTTGAAATATTATTGATCTCATTGAACACTGATTGAGTGTGCGCGATCAGATATTATTGATCTTGATCGCGCTTGAGAAGTACCGCCGAGTCAGTCATGCATCAAGGTGAGCATCAGCGCACGCATGTAGTATTGTAGCCGCTTAGGTGTGAGGTTACCTTGTGCACGTGTGCTGTTTGCACTTGCTCCGGTGAGTTGCTCCTAGGTGACGTAAGTAATTCAGTAGAATCGATGAAGAGTACCTGTTATGAGTGAGCCGGTGAAAATGAGATGAGTCAGTTGAATTGAGATGAGCCAGTGTAATTATCCTTGAGTATTCCAAAAATGAGTGAAGCGGTTGCTTGTGGTGTGCCTCGTGAGGTAGTCAAAAGCAGAGAGAGAGCCGGGCGAACTTCCTTCTTCTTGTCGAGTAAGTCACTCGCGGCGTAAGTCAAGTCACGCCTCTCTCATTACGATATGGGAGAGCGAGAGAGACAGCGTTATGCCTTATACCCGACCTAATCAGTGCAGTATCTATCGTACCGCCGGTGTGCCGTGAGGTGCTGCCACTTTGCGGCAGCGTCGTGAGCGTGCCCACCGAGCGCGCAACCGCGCGAGATTCAAACTTGAGTAATACCTCAACATTCCGCCCGCCATCAACCACCAGTGGTTGATTAATATGTACTGGCAAGATCGCGAGTTTGGAGATTGGCCGTGTCAGCTGAGTGGTTGCCGTCTTGAGTGTGACTACCCTGGTGAGGTTGTCAGTTTCGGGGTGGAGGTGAGTGACTCTAGTGAGTGGCCATTTACTTGGTGGTGTTTGTTCATCGGTGAGTAAAACCAATGACCCGACTTGAATCTCATGTGATGCATGATGCCATTTAGATGTGGATTGAAGCCGATGTAAATATTGAGTGGACCATTGTTGCCAGAATTGTTGAGTCAGCCGTTGTATGAGTTGCCAGTTGGACAGCCATGATTCGTTAAGGTTGAGTAAACTTGGCTCTGGCACTGACTTAAGTGCCTTTCCTGTGAGAAAGTGCCCTGGCGTGAGTGCATTGACGTCTTCTGGATCTTCACTGAGTGGTTCTAGCGGCCTTGAGTTGAGTAATCCTTCATTTTGAGTGAGCAGTGTAGCTGACGCTTCAAAGGTGAGTAGAGTCTCCCCAATGGTCCTGCGTAGATGAAATTTTATTGATTTCACCACTGCTTCCCACGTGCCCCCCATGTGAGGTGCAGCAGGTGGATTGAATATCCATTGAGTGCCATCATTCACGATTGAGTTGTACATAGTTGAGTTTTCCTGGTGAGCCTGCCTAAAGAGGGTCTTCAGCTTCTTATCGGCTCCAATGAAGTTGGTTCCGCAATCTGAGTAAAGATGACTGGGTTTTCCTCTCCTTGAGGTGACCCGTCTATAAGCCGCAAGAAATCCATCCGTTGAGTAGCCACTGACCAGTTCTAAATGAACAGCTGATGACAGATGATGCTGTGAGAGCACACAAGTACAAATCCAGCACTTGTATGTTTTGGATTCACGCCCCTTCGATGAGTTGATGAGTGGTCCTGCTAAATTGATTCCAGTGTGAGTGAAGGATGGTGATGGGGTGGTCCAGCGTCCTGGATAGTTGTCCCCATGAGTTGCTGAGTCCGATGTGTCCGATACCTTACACAAGTTACAGAAGATTTTTTATGTGCTGCTGATATCAGCTGTGAGTCTCGTCCCTGTTGAATTTTGCCTTTGCCTTGAAATAATCACAAGCTAGCGTTACCCAGATAGTAATTTGAATAGTCTATTGAGTAATGAGTGTTGATTGACGAGATCTTATGAAATTTCCGAGTGTGATGTGGCTGCAGTGAGTGTGACCTTTTTCTCTTTCTGGAAGGTTTTCTTTTCGTGAGTCTGTTTAAGGTAACCGTGATGATTATTTTCCTTTGATTGTTCGAATTAGGCTTTGACTAACAAGTAACCCAACCCAACTGTCACCCACCGATTTTAATGAAACTTTGCACATCGATAGAACACTAAAAAATATTGAAGCCGTGTTTTTTTATTTTTCCGGAATCCACTTTTTAGGGGTAGAAACCACCCCTACCAACTCCCAAGCAGGCTAACCCACGTAA
>JAYJLV010000768.1:0-10576 GCA_036873485.1 Torymus texanus
GCGTGTTCGTGAATGCGCACAGAACGTGTTCTCAATTTTGTATGTGTGTTTGTATAATACGTATAATTATTAAAATTTGCTTGACGCTGAGCTGTATAATATCGTTTAGTTAATCACCATTTTCGGTTGTTATTATTATCATTATTATCATTGTAATCGTTCGTTATATATAATATATTTACTTGTGGTTTTATTTTGATTTTTAAGTTCGGTTATGACACACACACGTCTGCGCGCCTTCGCGAAACGCGCATCCAGCTTTAGCTCTCTTATATCCGTTCATTTTTTTTTTTAATTCTCGGTTTAATTCTAAGGCATAAGGAGGGAGAAATTCCGCGCGCCTCGCCCGCCGGGGCGACGTTTCTTTTTCTATAGTTTACATTATTCATTGTTAAGATTCGTTCTCGTCATCGTATTTCGAAAAATTTTGGCCATTAACATTTGTTTAACATTTGTTTTCATTATTTTTTTTCCCGTAGTTTACAAAAAACACGTGTGGATGTTCGGCTTCGTTTTCGCAAAAAGTGGGGTAATTTTTTTTTACAAAACCATTCAGCCGCACCTCGTTTATGCGTGTATATGTACAAATATTGTGTGTTCATTCGTGTGTACGTGTGCAGCGTCGCCCTGACGCGTTACGTGGGTTCATCATTATTATTATTATATTTTTTTTTCTTGTATAGTTCTCCACTTTCTTCCTCCTTGTTTTGTTTGCTTTAAACTCGCTTTGTTTGTTTCACTTAAAAGCTACATTCGCTTAAGAACTACTCTTGCCTCGTCTTCTGTTTCGCTTGAAATTTTTCGTAAGTATCAACATCGTGTATGTGTTTATGTATGTGTACAATTGTGTGAATCGGTGTATTTATATAGTGTGTTTAGAGTGTAACCTGCACTTTTTTGCGCTCCACCATCATTCGTTTTGTGCCTGCACTCGAAGCTGTCTAAAGACAAACTACTTCCAACGTTTCTTATTCTGAATAGAGAAACACCAGGAGTAGCTTCCGTTCTTACGCTTGGACTCTTTAATCGAATGGGCTTCAATTCCTTGATATACACGCGCACTTGTTATATTATTTGTTTGTTTTTTAATTTATCATCGTCGCTTTCTCTCTTCTGAGGAAAAAAAAGAGGGTGGGGGGAGGGGTGGGAAGAAGGAAATTTTAGTCGCCCCTGTCCCGTCGCTCGTAATGACGAAGAACATTATGCGGTTATAGGGAGACTTTGTCGCGCGCGGAAAAGGAGGTACAACGTAAACAATTTTTTTTTGCGATTTTCTTATTTTTCAACAAATTTTCTCGTCCGACGGAAGGAGCAAATAGTCGCTTAAGAGATCTCTTTTGTCATTATATATTTTCATTTTTAGTTTTCATGTCTTCTAACCCGGAAAGAACGAAATAATCGAATGGGGGTTCTTTTTCAGGAAAACGAAAGAAAAACGCGCGCGTATATAGTATTTAATACAGCTTCTCGATCCCTCACTTTTATTTTTTTCTGATTTCCCCATTTCGGATTCCGTGTCTCGTTCTCTGCCTTATCGCGTATGTATAAGATGTCGCCGCGGCGATATCTAATGCGAATATTCTTTGTACGTTATAGTATCACATAAAATTCTGGATCGACCGGGGGCCGTTCCAAACGCCGTTATTTTTAAAACTATATAAATACGCAGTAGGTCTGATGGATGCAAGTAAAATTCACGGATTATTTGGCGTTTTATTTTTAATTTTTTGTTATTGCGCTAAAAAGTTACGTACGGAGTAGTGTAATTTTTGGTTAAAAAATTTGATATATTGGTATTTTGTTTAAAAACAAAAATGATGTCTAAAGTTAAAAGAACGCGGGCTTCATAGTTGCTGTTCGGAACGGTCCACCGGTCCACCACGCGTTTACGCGTTTTTATTTTTGTCATTACTTACAACCTAAACGTCTTTTACTTTTTTTTTATTTATTTAATTATTCGTCATTGTAATCCTAAAAAGTTTGGATTTCCCTTACACCTTATAATTTTTCCTCTCCCGCATGTATGCGAGGGAGGAGAAAATGGAAATATCATTTAACAGGTAGGCGAGATTAATCCGCTCTCAACGATGGCGCGATTCCGCCAGATTGTTTTGCTAGTTTTCTTTGTTATAATTTCGAATTGAATTGCCTTCACGGATTTCACGATTGTTTTTTTATACAAAGGGCAAGAAAAAAAGTGTAATCGTGTGCGGTTTTATCCCATGAAAGTGCACGATCGCGTCATCGTCAATTTCGGCGCTCGATGTTTGTTTGTTTGTGTATTTAATGTGTATCGTTTATTGACTTATTTAAAAATTACGCGCTAATGGTTTTTTTCTGCTTATTAATAATGCTTAATTGTCTGTCTCCATAATCCTAACATAAGACTTTTTTTGTTATTCATTTGTTATTTCATTTTTAATTGTTATTACTTTGTGTACATACAGTATACAAATGTATAGCTTAAAGATGCGTGTGTAATAGTCGTCGTGTGTATCTGGCGTACAATTAACATACATACACTCAAATATGTATCACCCCGTCGTTTGAACATATGGTTTTGTTTTACTCATGTTCGCGTGTGTTCGTCTTTTTTTTCTTCATTAAAATTAGTAGTACCTATCGATACAGGATGTCGATAATAATCACAGCTAGAAAATTTTTCCTTTGTGTATCTCGAAAAAAGTTCCCGACGGCGTATGATTTTATTATTAATATTATTTTGCTTTGTTCTCTGTACACACGCGCGCGTTCCGCTCGTTATCATTAACGCAAACACACATGCATATACAAAATATCTCTTGCGCGTGTGTCTGGTCATCTTGTTTTTTTTTTTCTTTGATCGTTTAAAAAGGGTGCGTTGAAGTATACGCGCTTATTTAGATTTAAAAATAAAAAAGAAATAAACTATTGACGCGTCGGTGGTGGTAGAGGAACTTGAAGAAAACGATTTTTTTTTATAAAAAATAAGGAAGAGAAAAAAGTTAGGATAATGAAGGGACGATAAAGCCGTCGTTACGTAACACGCTTGTAAACTCCCCCCAGTCGAGTCTTTTGCAAAAACTGGGGACAAGAGTGTCTTGTTTAATGTTTTTTAAAAATAAATGCCACTTATGCATAACGATGGTGTCACAAATCTTACGCGAGGATCGAAGGAATACGAAAAACGGAACGTCATTGTTTTTCGGTTCGTTTGGAGGGAGGCAAACGAGGGGGTGAGAAAATAGATCGCCGAGAATAATCGGGATAATACTGGTATGTTAACTTCCTCCCCGACAAGCCGCTGGGAACTTGCAAATGTAAATGTATTTACAAGCCTCGACCGCATGTCAGGGAGAAGGTGCGACAAGGTAATGGTAAATATGGGAGATTGTTTTCGGTGAGCTATTTCTCGTCCGATTATCGATAGTATAGTAATTATTGTAGTTTTTATATATTGGGTATATCATGGATGGATAGCATGTGTATATTGTTTTGTTGTTTTTATAATATTGATGAAAAATTTTGTGTAAATGAATTTTCAAAAAACATGGTTTTCTTTAATTACCAATAACAACTTATTTATTTTTGTCAATCAGTTTTAAAATAATTTAATATAATTTAATATAATACTATGGCATAAAAACATTTTCGTAAAATGACTAAATCACCTTTTTTTTATATTCCTTTGATCACCGCAAAGACTTCTGATCACGATTATCACGCGCTCATCTGCACATACATAGAGAACACACAGATTGACTCATATATATATATATATATATATATATATATATATATAACCTATACTTTCTCCGGTCGAGCTTTAAGTGTTTACGGTAAAGAAAAGTGATGCGACATTTCGTACAAACAACTGAAACAGATACTAGAAAAATTTCGACAAATATAATGTAAAAAGAAAAAAAATAAAAACAATCGTTGGATTGTTTAAGTAATGATAGCTACAAAAAAAAGAGAAAAAAAATAAATGAAACTTATGCTCGTAAGGCACAACGCTCGCGCATTCAAACTAAAATTATCATTGGCACGAACAAGTATCGAATTTGCCGTTGTCCGGAATTATACAATTTAAATCCTTAAAACAAGTGATTATTGGTATATTTCGCACCGCGTATTCGCGACAACGGCGCTTACAAACTATGGAAAATTTTGAGATTATTTTAACTCTAAATTTAGACTCAACGCTTCGCTCTAGATTTTTTAAAAAGGAAAGGTTCCACGTTCGCAACAAACTCAATCTTGTAATTATCGAAAAATACATAAGCTTTTTTTTTCTTTAATTAAAAAAAAATAAAATAAATCTATGGCGATAACGAAAATTTGGTTTTTAGTGATTGAGTTTGCAAGAATTTCTAATAAAAATAATAAAAAAAAATTTACATATGTACACCTCATCGAATACTATACAACCAAAGATACAAATTTTTCAAAGATATATCAATCACACCATATATTCTCCCAAAAAAGAAAAAAAATGTAAAAATACTCTTTTTATCCTTAATAATTAATTTAAAAGAAAAAGAAAAAAATTACGCGAAAAGAAAACAAGAAAAAAAAATTGTAAGCATAGTATGTATGGGACATGTGTATGTCTTGGCGACACTGCGCCTCGGCTAAAGCTTGCATATTGGACACTGAAGCAATTTTGAACAATTAAAAAAAATAACCTACGTGTAGTTGTGTGATGGGGGGGGGGGGGGGGGGGGGGGGGGGGCCTCCCCCCCCCCCCCCCATCTGTTAATATCTAAATGTAAATCGCGCGTACAAACTACTAGTTATTTTTCATTACGGTCCATCAAGTTTCTGCTATAGTGTCTTATTTCTCCCATAACAACTAAACACCCATCGAAATATCGTCTTGCTTTCTTCTCTACACCCGTTTGACTATGTACCATTAATTCAAAACGTAATTCTCGCCGCAATCGGGGGGAGGGATGGGGGGGGGGGGTGCCTCACGTATACCGAATCGATCGTTGTTCGCAACGCAGACCGAAAAGGCCATTATTTATCCATCTTATCCTTACACATATATAACTCTACAAATCGATCACGACGCAGAAAATTCGTTTTCATTTGATAATATATAATAATATAATAACTAATAGATAATAATACCGTTAACATCTTGCGTTTACGACGAGATGCTCACTGGGTCGATATAGATAATTACTCTCCATTTAAAATTTTAACGAAAAGAAAATGTATTTGGCTTTGAGGGAAGGGAGAGAAAAAAAATAGAATTAGTAATAGAAGACAGGAAAATTAAAAAGAGAAAGCGTGTGCACGTAAGCCCGTATCGTGGATACTCGCACATGTTCTTTGCGACGATAAGAAAAGGGGGACAGAATTGAAGCTCATCCTTAAATATCTCGCCTACCGGCCAGAACGGATCTTTTTGCGCAGCTTCATCGCAGTTTTGTTATCCGACTTACTTCATTTTCCCAACACGTGTATGACTATGTGTCGACGTACTTGACGTCGACGTGTTTGTGTTTGTGTTTTGTGAAGTGTCGATGTGTCGTTTTTTAATAATACACGATAATCTAAAATACATGTTTTACAACTTTATACACGGTTCTTAGTTTGTTTTTTTTCCGCAACGCAAGTAGAGAATATCTCGCGCGTTCTCGAACGTCAAATCGAATATATATATATTTTGTCTTATCGAAACGCAATTAATTAGCGAAGGGGGCTTGTTACGCTCTCTCCTATTATCTCGTTATGTGTGAGTGTGCAACTCTCTTTCGACTCTTCTCTGACCCTGTTGCTCGATATCGAATCAATGCAATATTCTTAGGTACGACAGATCCTACCTAGCTTTGAAGCCTTCTCTCCTTTCGTCTTCTTCTTCTTCTTCGCCTCCCGTCTTCACTCGTTCTCTTCTCTCTTCTGCAGCTTCGAACTTGGAAAGATCACAAGGCCATCAAAGGGCCCTCTATCTCACACTTTTCAGAAAAAAAAAGAAAACTTTTCGAACGAAGTGCGTCCCTTTGACGATGACATTTCGAAACAAGCACGAAAGAGCGTATTACTACTAGTGTTATATCGTCTCTTTTTTTTTCTTCTCCTTCCGCTCCTCGTTTTTGCACAAACACACGATCCGTCGAAACGAAACTCTTCGGACTTTTCCTTCCTCTTCTAACTCTCGCCCTTTTTACTGAGAATAAAAAGCACTGCTCTTTCACAGCATTTGATAGTGTCTCTGCTCTTGGTAGACGACACTGGCGCGCACAAGAGAGTTCACTTTGTCGCTGTAGTACCTCCTCGACGGGCTCGCGGTTTTCCGTCTCTTAGCTAGCGTTGTTACTGTTCCGTATCAGGCCTGAATGTTTATGAACATCTTCATGGGATCATTGATGCGGAAACTAGCCATCTCACTCTGACAGCTGACCATAAGGCCAGTCCAGTGGCTGGGCGGCTTCGGCAAGCTAGCAGGGGACGGCGGCTCGGAGAACTTGGCTCCGGCGTAAAAGCTACTGTTGGTCGGACTGCTTCTAAACATCAAAAAAGAAAATAATAACATTAAAACATGTTGAAAACAGTAAATTATTGTACCTGACTATTGTTGCCTATTTAGGAGATAAAATAATTTTTTTCCTGCATTTTCCGTATAAGTACCTTTATACATCTAATTATAGTAATAAAAATTGCGTATACTTATAAATAAAATTTCTCTTTTGAGAGATGAGAAAAAAAATGTATTAATCAGATTTCGAACCATTATCATACCTAATTCACCTGCCATGGGATATACAATTATATGGTATATTGAAAGTGTACTAGAATCAAGGATTCACAGGAAGATGGATGGTTTGGCATATATCTGTATAACCCACTATATACTTTAATCGAGTATTCCATCGGATATTTTGACGAAATACCCCATGATATACGAATCAAGTATTTGCAAGATGATCTAGATTTTATCTATATACCCCTGGACTGCACTACAATGAAACACGTACGGGACAGTTCGAGATATATATATATATATATCCATACACCCTTGGGACACTGTAAATATTGTAATTCAAATGAAAACTTCACACAAATTACTATAAAACCACGTTAGCACAAATGGAAAAGCACTACCTATATCGACACTATAAACAAATATTGTCTTTTTTTTTCGTTGAAATTTCAGTTCAGCATACCTTGGACTGTTATCGAAGCGCATCAGTGAGCTACGCGCGGGTGTGTTGTTCGCGCTCTTGCCGAATGGCGGACTGCAGCTCTGCCTGCCGTTCGCACTTGACACGGACTTATTACTGCTGCTGCTGTTGTTGTTATTGTTGTTGTTGTTATTGTTGTTGTTGATAATATTGTTATTATTGTTGTTATTGTTGCGGCCCATAATAGGCGTCGAAAAATACGTGACGGTCTTGACGTAGCTAACGGACCGACGGCTTTTGCCCTGGCTACTTGGCGAGCCCTGTCGCACGATTTTGTTGTTGGGCTTTGGCGTCGAATTCGTCATGGTTGTTTTTCCGGCGTTTTACGCACTTTCACCTGTATTACTGATGTTGTCTACACTCACGTTGTTCACGTTTGTGTGTGTGTGTGTGTGTGTGTGTGTGTGTGTGTGTGTGTGTGTGTGTATATATATATATAGATTGGGATGCCGTTCGATGGCTTCCCTCAGACGCTCGTTATCGCTGTGTGCAATACTTTAAGCTTTGATGGAATCCTTTGTAGCTCTTAAAGCCACCTGGAATCAAATTAAAAAAAAAAAAAAGGTTTGTTATGGGATGCGTAATTTTTTTTTCTTATTAACCAACTTATATATCGATAAAAACAAATTACAATCTAAAAAGTGTATATAGGACAAAGAAACCCGGAGCATAAATTCTACACATATATCAACAACCCAAGCCACACCGATCCCCCCCCCTCTTTCTCTCTCTCTCTCTCTCTCTCTCTCTCTCTCTCTCTCTCTCTCTCTCTCTCTCTCTCAACGAACTCAGACAAAGAAACTACCTCGCTCCGATCTCTCTCTGTATACCCTACTACGCCACATCCGACTTTCCCGTTACGTTACCGCCGCCGCGGTCTAAACGGATTTGTGAAAGCCCGCGCCGCCGCCGACGGGAACGACGCAACCGGGAAACTCATGTGTGTGTATTCTCGCGGCAACGGCAGCTGGCCTGTGTATGTGAACAAACGAACAATATGGGGGAAGAAGAGAAAGAAAGAGGGACGAATGTCGGACGCGAGCCCCGATGGCTTCTCCCCCTGCGTGTGTGTGTTGTGTATGCCTGCGATGCCTTTCTTCTTTTGTATATATACGGCTCGTAAGCGAGAGGGGGGGGGGAGAGAGAGAGAGAGGGGGGAGGGAGGGGGGAGGGAGAGAGAGAGGGAGGGAGAGAGAGAGAGGGAGGTTTTTGTGAAACGAATGTGTATATGGGGTCTCGTGTTCGCTTTTTGATACGGGTCCGTACCTGTCTGCCTTCGTTCCTGCGCGCATGCTTTTTATTTTGACGCCATATATCGAGTGTAACCGAAAAAAACAGGGAAAATGCTGCGGGAAGGCAACTTACATTTATTTTTTTTTAACAAATCGGTTATATGGTATTTGGTATGATATCCCGTGATCACAAGACTTGATTACCGAAAAATTTCACTGACACATATTTTCAATGACGCCTGCCTGCGGCTGTATATTTCTAGAATAATATGAAAAAAGAGCGACGACGCGAGAAAAAGAGGGATAACCAGTTGACCGTTTATAACTTTCACATCGATAAATACATGAGAGAGAAAGAGAGGCGCGCTTCATAATATCTGGAACACGCTGCTCCGAAATTCATCCGATGGATAAACAACTCGTTGATTTCCAAATTTTCCATACGTATATACACACGCGTGTGTATACGAGTATATCATCGATCGTTAAAAAAAAATTTGTTCACTTTTCTTCTTCTTTCCCAGGTCTTACGTAAGAACCGGCTCTCTCTCTCTATATATATATACACACACACACACACGCGCGCGCACGTCGAAGCGTCTGGAAAAGCCATCAGCGCGAGGCTCGCGTTAGTAATAGAGATATAGTGGAAGGAGAACCCGTCGGTCCCGATTTCTTTTCGACTTTCGAATCGCGTCTCTCTCTCTCTCTCTCTCTCTCTCTCTCTCTCTCTAACACACACCAAAACAGACCTGCGCGTAGAAAACAAGTCCCGACTGGCTTTATCGAACGAGGTTATATACTATATATATGTGCACACGTGTGGTTTCTTTTTTTTGTATTTTTTATTTTTAAGGCAATGTGGAGTCCAAAATCAATCCAATTTCATTAGTCAATAAATTATCGATTGAGCGCTTATTTGGAAAAATAATTCTGTTAGACATTTCATTTATGTAAATATTATAGTAAAAAAAAAAATTGTTGAATGAGTCTATCAGCATTTCGATGAGATATTCGTGTTTTGGAACCCAATCAAAATCAGAAAAATACAGATTCCTATTTACCGACAACGCGGTTATTATTCAACTACATAATTTTGAAGTATTTTTTAGAAAAACAGGACTGTCGGGCACTCCGTATATACAAATACTATACTAAAAAAATTTTTAGCTTAAATTCATTTGTATTTATAAAAGATATTAACATTTAAAATTATGTCGGTATGTCACATCACCTTAAATTAATGTGTTTATTTCGGATGGCACTTTAATCGAGAGAGTTGAGGAACGTACAATAATCTCGGACGAAGAATATGAAAATAAAACACGGCGGGCGCGTATGTAACGAGTATGTTTACAAAACATATTTCCAAACGCGATTGTTTGCCGAATCGATAAAAACTAAGGACTCTCGCACCGCATAGATAAGATTAGATAGGACGACGGTGTACGAGTTTTATCGTATCACCTGGTAAGACGATTGTTTTGATAATAACTAAACTACGTTGAGGTGTGTTAGTCGTACCCCGTAAAAGTGCGTAGTCTCGGGGTATACTATGTGTAAATCATCATTTTTGTCTTGCCTAACAACGATTATGTGACGTGTATACCCCCCTTTCTATTCTGAATACGAACCATGACATAACAGTCGGATAACATGTCGAATAAAGCTTTTTTTTTATTTGAAATATTGCCATAGATAGCTACTGTCCAACCAAACCGTTATACAACGAAAGACGCTTAAGAGTTGTTCTTTTTTTCAACCTATAATGTTGGAGTACACTCCTTTTATATAAGCGTTATATAGATACATCAAACCTACACCGTATGTTATATATATATATATATATATACACACACACACACATATATATGTACATCAACATTATACTACAACAAACTCGAACTCTCTGAATATAGTTCACAACCTTATTACGCTTAATTAACCATTCATTACCACTTAATTATTGTGTCTCGGTGCTTCTTTCATTACTCATACGACTCTATTGTGCATTACCGATGAAAACAACTCGGCCCGATGTTAAATATATCCGTACATACTTATACACCCGAAACTCCTTTATTTATTTATATATATATATATATATATAATCGCGTCCCAACGCTCCCGCGCGTCGTTGGAAAAAACACACGGTATATATGCACGAGAGCG
>JAYJLV010000779.1:0-10573 GCA_036873485.1 Torymus texanus
TGAGAAATTAATTTATGAATTTTAGGAACATTTTTCTTAATAACAAATGAAATACGAATAATAACCTAAATGTTAAACAAAGAAAGTGTAGGTAATTGAAAGATCTTTCAAGAACAATTTAGGCTGATAAATAATTTTGACTCCTACATATGTAAAAATCAAAAAGCGAAAAATACAAAATCGTTTTTTGGTTATAAAAGAAAAGAAAATCGATAGAATATTAAGTATGTCAGAGTGCCGGGTTTTTTTCGCGAGATGAACAAAATAAGTTTTAAATGGCGAAGATCGATGGTTTGGTTCTCGAAATATAGAAAGTTTACACACGCGCGCACACACACACACACACACACATACATACAGACAGGAAAAAAATTTTCTCAAAATTGAAAATTTTCAAAACATTTAATCTTAAGAAATCATTTTAAGATTTTTTTGTCTCAACAATTTTTTCACCGTTACAAAGCTTCCTCTTTGAGGAAACAATACAATAAATCAATAAATTTAATAAAAATGTCAGAAAAATAGAAATTTCTTGAATAAGTTAGATGAATTCATTGAAAAATTGCTATCTTTGTAATTTATTGATCCGTTTCATAATTAAATTAAAGAATACGCTCTAAAAGAAATGCGAACCGCACTATCAGATAAGTCCATACTTTTGTTGAGTTCTAACTCATTTTTAACACATCGAAAAATGTATAACCTGCTCAAACCAGCATGTAAATATGTGTTTTGAATGTATCAATTGACTTGTCAAGTATCGCGACTCATCTCGTATGTCCCGATCTTGCATATAAGTTTGCACATTAAACCCCGTTTTTCTCGGAAACTCGAAAAGGGCACTTATCGCCAATAAGGGATTAATTGGCTTATG
Organism: Torymus texanus; assembly: GCA_036873485.1. Lineage (NCBI taxonomy): Eukaryota > Metazoa > Arthropoda > Insecta > Hymenoptera > Torymidae > Torymus > Torymus texanus. Next base: position 875 of record JAYJLV010000779.1, read on the forward strand.
ATGAGTACGTATTATCCATGAATATAACAAAAACTATTGTATATCATTGGAAATTGTATATAAAATGGGCTATAGAAATCGACGTGTTTTTTTTCAAATATATAAGAAAAAAGTAAAACAGATCTTATTTGCAAGTATAAGAAGTCTGAAGCAGCCAATCTAATTCTTCTTATAGCACCATAAATCGGAAATTTTTAGCAAATTCGAGGTAAATATATCTCCTTAGTAAAAAAAATTAGTCAAGTAAAATTTCTGTGAAGTAAAAATTTGGCCATATAAATCTCGATTGATCAGAGAACTCCCTCCCAGCAAAAAGTATAGTACGTGTGCTGGTATGGCTCACGTGTTTACGAAAAAGAAGACAACAGCACGTATAAGCCACGCTATACTTATATATACTTATATGTGCCTTGTATCATCGTAAAATGGGTGGTGCGATCGCTTGGCCGACGAATAAGAGCGAGTAGCTCAGCGCCTTACCCCCATGTCATGTGATCGCGGCACGACTCCACGCGGGGAGGAAGGCGGGACAGAAAGAGAATAACAAGGCTTACAAAAAGCCACCAACAAACAGCACCCTGCCATCGCTTCACCAAAACACGCGCGATCGCCCAAGACATGTGCGGCCGCCGGCCGAGATGATAAGCAGTGAACACATCATGACAAACTTTAAATTTACTTTTATTTTTAAAAGCTTTCATTTCATTTGTTTAGAAACCGATTCGAGATCAAATTTATTATAGATAATGACATTATTCTATTCCGAATTATTTTGCGTATGTAAACAAAATTACGCTTGAGAGACGTTTAGGAAAAGCTTTGTTTGGTTCTTTATAATTGGCCAAACTTTCTGATGTACTGGCCTCAATGTTTTTCATTACATATTTATTATTACTATAACGTTTCTTCGATTCCGTGATCAGACACACAAAAACAATTAACTTATTATCCACTTGCAGACCAAATTCCATACTCCATTAATCTCTTGAAAATAAAGACGAAATCTGAAAAATGGCAAGGTTGCAAAAAATGTTAATCCCAAAATAATATCTTGAGGTTTTTCAAATACCGTCTTTATTTTACAATAGTTTTTTCTGAAATTTTATCGGGAATCAGATAATAAGTTTGCCGATGCGCGTCAATACTTCCAAAACTTAAGAAGAAATAATAACAATAAATATTCAATTAAAAACATTGTAATCGGTATAAGACATCCCCTTATTTCAAAATTTATAATAAAATCTTTCATTTTCACCAATTAATTGTTTGAGTGATAAAAATTATAAACTGTGTCCATGATACTTAAGATATCTGGCATATGATTATATGCAAAAAACATACTTATAGACAGAAATAGCTTTAACTTAAGTTTTAGTTCGTTTACAAAAATTAATTCCCCAATAATTGTACTTTATATTATAAGCAATTAAAAACAAAAGAATAAAATCATGAAGAATTACTCGTTTTTCTAACACCTTTATGGGTATAACCCTTTTTCGCTAATGTCTTTGATTGTTTATAACTTTCTGGGGAATTAATATTTTTAAACTTTTGCAAGCTTTACTTTCTGTTTATCTTTGCATTATTCTGACACGTTTAACTATCGACTTATTTAGATTTCCTTAAACACCTATTCCTATAAATCCAATGGACAAAGCGCTAAAAAAGGGGTTTATTTTCTCCGTAATGAGGAAAGGGGAAGCTCATGTAAGTAATCGAGTTATAATTTTGAAAATATTTTCTCTTATGATGATAATTCTTCTTTTATCACAAACAGATTCCTCTGCGAGGAACCAAATTTTTAAATATTTTTCGAATATTAAAACACATCATTTTACAAAATTTGGTCTACGCCCAAAATTATTACAAGTTATATGAGATTCTGACAACTTCAAAGCCTTTCTAGAGGCATAAGCTTCAACCAAAGTTTAAAAGAACCACATAACACATTGACAGAGCATTTAAAAATTTAAAAACAAATTTGTTCCATTCGCATATTTTTTTACCTTAAATTAACTTTTGTCATAATAACATAAAATCATTAGATCGCTTCTAAAAAACATTTTCAATATCTTCTTAGGCTGTGTCTCCAATAGGATGTAAACGGCTTATGTAAAATGGAGTGCAAGTAGCCATAAGGCCATAACCAAAATTACCAAAGATGACAACCTGACAACATAAAATTAAAATGACAAACGAACAGACTTAAACTGCTCCAATTCTGCTCCGATTCTGCTTCGATTCTAACCCAACCCCTTGAATTCTTCGATTTGCTGCGTATTAATTTAGTCTGAAGAATTTGTTATTTTCAAAATATCAAAAGAGAAGATATAGACAAATGCAATTATTCAGAGTCAAAACACTTGTTTTGCAGTGGCTTCGATATATTTATGTTATTGAAGTTATTTTGAATAATTGTCTAAAGAAGAAGAAGTGTAGTATTCGTAGATTTACAATAACAAATTCTCAAAACTAACATAATAATTAATATAATTAAAATAATAGCAGTTTAACACAGTAAATCGAAGAGTCTTCATCCACCTCATCTTGTTCATATTCATCCTTCCTAGATTGTTTTTTACTCTTTGTTTTTAAGGAATCGGAGTAGAATCGGAGCAGACTCAGCTCCCTATTAGGTCGTCTTCCTCGATCCTCCTCCTTTTCTCAATTCAAGTCTGTTCGTTTACCATTTTAATTTTATGTTGTCAGGTTGTCATCTTTGGTAATTTTGGTTATGTCTACTTGAGCTCCGTCCTCTGTTTTACATAAGCCGTTTACATTCTATTGGACACAGCCTAAATAATATTACAGACATTTTCCATACATCAGGTTTGTATATAGTAACGGTTTTATTGACTTTAAACGTAAGTTACACAGCCATGACACTTTGTGCTTTGGCATCGCTGTTTGTGCATGGAAGCGCTCTGAGGCGCGAAATACAAAATTATAAAATTATAAAATTACAAGAGAAAGTGCCTGTTAGTTCGTATAGTTTACATTTACATATACATAAATACACGCATACATATATATACATACTTAAATACATCAGGTTTGTGCAAATGTTCAGATAGTGGTGTCATCTGTGAGCGATGATCGACTCTTTTTGGTCAACTTACTTATCATCAATGAATCAGTCATCTTATGATAATATGATCAGACACATCTTTAACAAATAACAACGCATAGCTTTTTGCATAAGCCTACCTATTTATATCAAATTTGTACTCACAATAGTTATGTTATTTCGTTTTGCAGTTATATTTAAAATACGTTTAAAAAATATCCTAGATCTAGCTTTATAACTGTCTCTGCTTTACCACTTTATGATATGCCACTTTCTACGTAACTCGCATATTTTATTTGAACACAAATTATCACTATTATTTCTTTATTATAAAATCACAATGGTAAAAGAACGAATTTTTACTTGCAAAACATCCCATCAAAAGTTTGTAATAAAAGTATAAAAAAAATATAACAAATGCATTAAATATTGACAATTCAAGAATTAATGTTTGTCATAAATAAATTTGGTATTTTAGATTGATACAGTTTATAATTGCGTAAATACTCATACCATATAATAAGAGTTACTTTAAACTTTTTTGCTCGAAAAACGCTCCAATAAACTCCATCATACTTAGATATATATAATATTGTAGAATTATATATAGGAACAAGAGCAATAACCAACAACCGAGAAGGATTATCTATAGGTATAACAGTACACTGGGGCATGACAAGCGGTTAACATGGCGCTCGCTGAAGTCTGTGGTCTTAATTCTTTCGTGAATTTAAACAATAATTCCCGGCAAGAAGATGAAATTCGGCGAGAAATTATATGTGAGAATTTCACAAATAACATGGCTTTGGCCATGCCACCATTCAGTAACGTAAGTGATTGTATTTTATACTATTTTCAGAGTTTATTTCACCCTCTCAAAACTGCATGATCATACAATTTTTTGTACAACAAGTATTGTCTGTTTTATATTAAAACAATCAGTGAACAATGGATTTCATTGTTATCTTATTTAATAATTATTTTCTTTTCTATAAAAGAAATATAAATTTAAATAAAACGATATAATAGAAATTTTGAAGGTTATGTTGCCTATAATGACTAAAGTCTTTTTCACTTGCTTTTTTTTTCAAAATTATAAAATTTCATATAAATTCGATATTTTAGCCATCAGACTTCTTAGGACAACTTGCTGGGGGTACTGATGAAACTGGTAGACATTTGAAAATCAAATTTGATCATGGAACCACGACTCTGGGTTTCATGTACAATGGAGGTATTGTCCTTTCTGTTGATTCTCGAGCCACTGGTGGACAGTTTATTGGTATATTTCAATTCATTTTAATCTATATACATTGTTAATATTTTAATTCATACTTTATAATTATAATAATTTAAATTCATAGGTTCACAAGTAATGAAGAAAATTGTTGAGATCAACGATTATTTGTTGGGTACTTTAGCAGGTGGTGCAGCAGATTGCGTTTATTGGGACCGTGTATTAGCAAAGCAATGTAGAATGTATGAACTGCGTAACAGATCTCGAATTTCAGTTGCAGCAGCTAGTAAATTAATGTCAAACATGGTTTATAATTACAAAGGAATGGGTCTTAGTATTGGTAAGAATTGTATTGATAAAAATTTATTTTGAAATATAAGTAACTTGCATTTGATTCAATATATTTAATTTTATAAATTTCACGTGTAAAGACTAAAAAACTAAAAAACTTATTTTTAGTTTCATAAGCATACTCTAAATATTACTCTTAACAATAAAATAATTCTTTAAAATAAAAATTGTCTACTTTAAATTAACTTTCATAATGTCCAGGTATGATGATTGCTGGATGGGATAAGAGAGGACCTGGCTTATACTATGTTGATTCAGAAGGAACACGCACTCCAGGAAAAGTTTTCAGTGTAGGCTCTGGTTCAGTTTTTGCCTATGGTGTATTAGATTCTGGATATCATTGGGATTTAACAGATGAAGAAGCATATGAGTTAGGTAGAAGGGCAATTTATCATGCAACACATAGGGATGCCTACTCTGGTGGTATTGTTAGAGGTAAGATTTTTTAAACATTTTTTATTGATTTTCTGTTACAGGAATAAAAGTTATCTTGATTTAATTGATTAACAAGTATAATTTCAAATATGTATATATACTATTAATAAATAAATAATTTTCCAATTAACTTATTTAATAATTGAACTGAAAGCTAAAAATATTATTAAATTAATAATAAATTAATATTATTATGATTTTATTATTAAGTCTAGAATGTATTCAAATTCACTTTTAATTCAGAAAAAACCAGAGTTTTTTTAAAATTTTATTTATGGATTGAACTAAATACATAAACTATTTTTTATTTGTTTTTTACAGTTTATCATATGAAATCTACTGGTTGGGTCCATATTACAGATCAAGACTGTAAAGATTTGCATTATGCCTACCAAGAAGAAAAAAAAGCTGCTGACCAGTAATTTAATTCTTTTTCCTGTATTGATTATAAATTTTCTTACTTGATTATAAAATTATTTCTATCGAAAAATTATTTTGTATTTTATGATTTTTATTTACAAGTTGAAAATTTTCAAAAAATGATTTTCATATTTTTTACATAAGGAAAACGTTAGTGTGATAACAGTTTAAATTCGATGAAAAAGAAATATATTTTAGTTGATTTTTTAAGTTGATCAAAATAACAAATTCCACCCTTGTTCAGAAGAATGATAAAAATCTCGTTAAAACATAAATTAGAAGTCTTGAGTTTTATAAAATTGTTTTCTTTCAAAATCTTGAAAATCAGAACAGATATTGCTATACAAAAAAATGATATAGCTGTATTAAAATTAATCGCCAGACTAAGTAAAAAAATTCCGTATCTAAATTTTTTTGGTCCAAAGCTCTAAAGATATTTGCATTTTTATTTCTTAAAAATAGTAGTTATCAATGTTGAACACCTGCTTATATCCATTAATTTCATAGAACCAATATTATACATATTAAAATTTGTATCACCCTCCTTACTATCAAATTTTTTGATTGGTAATTATAATTTGGCGATGACCAATCTACCATAGTGAAAATAACTACTCCAGATTCTGCGTGCAACGAGGGCAGGACTTCCCTGACCTCTTTAGGTTATCTTTATTCAAATAATTACACATTTGTAGTCTTTGGTAAAGGAAAATTTAACATAAATATTGGGCAATAAAAAACAAAAATACGTGACCGATGTTATGAATACGTGTATTTTAACAATTACGGAAAATTTGAGTTTCCGTAACCAGCGTCTATAATACCAGTGAACATGTATATGTATGTATAAATGTCGATTAAGGAAACTCATCTATCATCTTCCATAATCATCGTAGAATTACCAACTACATGTATTGATAATATCGCTAAAATATTTATAATAATTGTTTACTAAACCCAAACCGCTCACCCGATCGCGATGAAATAAAGAATTCATAAAATGAATCCTACAAGTACCCATTCTAAGTATTTATACGTCATTAACACTTGTTAATGTTTAAAAATGTTTTTCTTTAAATATCAGGTAAAAATATGTTTATGCTATCATTTGAAGAATAAATAATAGTTTTTCCTTATTCCAAAGATGAATTTCTCATTAACACTGCTGGCAGGCGCTGAAAAGTTATTATCGTTAAAAAATTTCAGATATTTTTTCTGTTACTGTTAATTTTTAACACAAAAAAAACTTAATCTAATTCATGAACACGAACTGTTATAATGCTATAAATATATACCTACTAGTTTTTTCAAATTATTTATACGTTTATTTTGATAAACCAATTCGAAGAATACTTCGATGACCCATAAAATAATATTCAGAGCTTGCACAACATTGTAACTAGTTACGAAAAGTCATATGTAAACCCGAGGATATGGAGAAGCTGTAGGCGATAAGCGATCATCTGTTCAAAACTCGCGGGTCAGTATATACTTGTGCAATTCTTGCACCTAAACGCGCAACACCATTCGTTTCCTTCTCCAGGTAATCTCTCCCACCCTCTGGACTTGCTGCGCAGCTCCGCGAGATTCCAGCCGCCAAGCTGCACCGCAGCGTCGCTCCGTTGGCAACAAAGCGCTTGAAAAACGAGCCGTTCACTGTCACGCACATCTACCTATATACAGTCGCCCGTAGAGTCGGCAAAACATATTGAGCCTTGTTCCCCATCGTTTACAGCAAATTTTCCCAAACCAGTGGAAAAATGTCTAGTCCCGATCAGGACGGACCTCTTAAAGCAGGACATCCACCAGCAGGTAAGTCTAAGCAATAAACTTTTTGCCGAAAAATAATATATGGCAAACAAAGAGAGATATGCGCTTTCTCAAGGTCGCACTATGTAAATGTGGGCGCGCGCGCTATGTGTATGTGTGGGCATGCACATATATGCGCCGCTCCGCTAATGTCGAAAACTTGTTCTATTCTGCGCATTATTCACAGTCAAGGCCGGTGGCATGAGGATAACACAACACAAAAACCCGGAGAAGGAGCGCGAAATCAAGCTGGTGAAGGATCCCGAGGATTCTAAGCCCTCGACCAGGTATACTCGCAATACTGCGTTCCGTTTTCTACTTAAGTATATGCCTTCGCGCTTTTTACGACGCAGTTTTTCATTTGCGACAGCTTTACAGATCTTACATTCTAAACGAAAATAAACATTATATTTACACTGCTCGCATAGTCACTTAAGAGGATCTTTACTCTACTCATTAGTTCGTAATATACTTATTATTATATGTTCTCCGAAATATTTTTATCATATTTTTTCTTGTTCAAATCCTCGACAAGTAACTATATAACTTGCATTTTTTTTACGACAATAAAATATCGCGACACGAATTTTAATGGAAAAATTTTGTTCTAAAGTTATGCTATATTTCATTTTAATTTTAACAAATTTCTAAAAACAATCACAATCTGATTTTTTTCTACTATTTATATATACACAATTGGTATTTTGTATTATTTCTTTAAAGTTGCTAAATCTCTTTCAGTTTTTTACAATTTTAAATAATTAAAATTTTACCTATAAAATAATATATTAAATTAATAATCTAATTTAATTGAAAGGATTATTTATTACTTGGTATTATATGAAATGATAAAAAATTGTTTGAATAATACAAAAAATAAATACATTATTCTAGAGTGTATAAGAAAAGTTTTAACAACTACATCTTATCAATAAATCTTATCTTTATCTAATCTGTATTATCAATAAGGTGCCATTTTTTAAAACCTGTTAGCACACTATATAAAAAATTATCAGAAGTGACAATTGATTAAAAAGCTCACATTCTATATTTTTGCAGTCCTCCAAAAGCTGCTACAATTATCAGTGGAGTACAGACAAGAGGACATGCTGATTTTCCCAAAGAAGCTATTCAGCATTTTCATGAAAAACCAGTTCCAACGCATGATGCTCGTCCTGCTCATTCTTCTCGTCCCATCGTAATCCAACAACCTAGGAAGTAGAGTGTAAATAATGCACTCATTAAAATGTCTCACCATTGAGGGCTGTTAATTGATACAATCTAATATTATTATATTAAGCTAACATTTGAAGAAGAATAATACACTATTCAAATTTGTTAGAATTAATATGATTCTATCAGAAATTGTCAAAGGTATTGAGTGGACAAAAGTATGTGCATATGTGAGCAGATACAAACTTTGTAAATTCAATGTTTGATTTGTATATTGTACTCAATCTTTAACAACTTTGCGCATTTCTTGATGTTCTTAAGACAATATCCTCTTTAAAACAGCAACTTGGTTGAGATTGAATAGTTTCAAGATTTTGCAAGAGTTTATCACTGTTGAAAAAAATTATTTTTATCCCAAATGACTATAATATTTCTCTACGAATAATACAAAACATGTTTAGATTTAGTCTTTTTAGTCTTTTTTATATTATTTAGTTAGAAACCAGTAAAATAATTTCATTACTTGCAAATATTGTCTTCAGATCATGACTAAAAAAAGTATTGAAAATATAACTTTGCTGTTTTGGGACCAGTCGGCATTTATTTTTCATTCTTTTAACAAAATTTTAATAAATTTGTTTTAACATTCATATATTTCAAATCAAAATTTTAATGAATGATTGTTTACAAATGAATAGATATAAGAGTAATAACTGTTAAAAAAAATTTTCAGTTTTAATACTGTAAAGAATTCATGTGACAATTATGTCATTTAGGTTCATTGTTTAAAGTATGAAAATATTATTCTCCTTGGACGATAAAAACTGTGCTTTATGAAGATCAATGAAAACTTATGCTTATTTGTACTTTAATAAAATGTAATAAAAATACAGTGAAATCTGTTTTCATGGCTTCCTGACTAAAGGGGATTTCTTATACTGACAAAGCTTTCTGCTGTATCGACCTTAATGTTTTTAATTTAATATTTATTATTGTCAACGTTTTTTTAACTCTGTGTTAAAAAAAACATTTGGTGTTGGTAAGGTATAAATTTCTGTGTTTCAGCTACACATTAATTTATTATATGATTTTCAAGCTTTATTCTCAACAAGAAAAACCGCTGCCAATAAATTGGCACTTAGCTTCCTCAAACTTTATATATTATTCCATTATTATTTTGTCAGAATAAATTAAAATAAATTATATT
>JAYJLV010000790.1:0-10572 GCA_036873485.1 Torymus texanus
ATTTTAAAGAAATATTGATAAAAATACTTTGTTTTTCATGTTAATTATTTAGTCCAAAAAGGCGTTATATACACTTGGAAAAAAGAAAATAAAACTACAGAGCGTGAGCTTACAGTTACTTTTTACAGAATTAAAAGATAGTTTTGAATTCCTTTTAAAGTTATGAAAGTTTGAAGTTAAGCAACGGAACTGAATGAAATATACATAAAACTGACGACTTAGTTTTTATTCATTTATCAGCTGTTTTTCGTTGCTTTACTTCAAACTATCATAACTTTGTAAGGAATAGATATTTTTTAATTCTGCTAAAAATAATTGAAAGCTCACGCTCTGTAGTTTTATTTTCTTTTTCTGCAAGTATGCATAACGCTTTTTTCGACTAAATAATTAACATGAAAAAACACAATATTTTTATTAATATTTCTTTAAAATACTGTTGAAAATGTCGATAACTTCAGATTATCAAAGCGTTAGGGTCTATTATTTCAGCTTTCTTCATATTTTAGCATCTAAAAACATATTTCAAAGTTTGAACGAAATCCGTAATTCGGATCTGAGATACTCTCCTTGTCAGTAGTTTTGAAGGGGCCGCATACATCAGTATGAATAATTTCTATGATATCTTTCGCTCTACATCTGTTATTATTAAACGGTAAATTATGCATTGTATTCTCTATACACGTCTTACACTTTATAAATTCCGATAGAAGTTTATTCGAAATACCCGTTAATAATTCTTGTATCATAGTGTATTGAGATACCCGAAATTTACGTGTCCTAACATTCTATGCCATTTCTCTTTCAAACTCATATTATTATTGCTACAGTCAGCTGTGTTAACAAATTTCTCTCTATGTTTCAAGGTACTCTTTATTTTGTAAATTCGATGTTCTTTGTAGGCTACAGATAGTAATTTATTATCTTTATTATTCTATACGCTGTATCTTCTTCACACACAAACTCCGATTGTTTGGTGGATATGGTACTGTAAATCAAATTTATGGCCTTTAAGTCATTTTCGTCATCTTTGTCTGCCGTAACTTTTGCTCGGGTTATTACTATGCCACGCTTTTTCATCTTTAGGTACATCGTAATTCTTTTCTTCCACATACTGTAGTCTTCTTCATCGAACACCGGTATCGCGATTTCCTTCCTCTCCATTTTGTCTTCGTTCTCGAACGTTCCTTCATGTTTGGAATCTGCTCCTTGCTTGACCTCCATGATCGTATCTCCTTCAATTGACTTGAGCTTTCCTTCGTCCTCCGAATCTTCTTCTTACTTGACTATTAACTTTGATTCTTCTTCCCTGTACGTTTCTCACGGTATTCATATACGCGGCACTTTTATTGTCTACGTCGACTCTCGAGTCGTGCAGAGGATAAAAGGAGATTTTCACTTACCAAACACTCTCTTCTAGCATGTTAAGGTGTGGTATGAATGAGGAAAATACATTATATTAATAAATTTTTTTTTTTATATTAATAATTAATATACACAATCTGTTAACATAGACAATAAGTGCAGGTTATACATACATATTTAAATGAATCATGATGCAAATATTCACTCAGCAGTAATTACTCATTATACTGTATTTTCACATACGAAAAAACCATGTTTTACATTTTTTTCAGTTGAGAATTTTATACTTTTTTAGTCTAGTAGTTTTGAATGTTTCTTGTAGTCTTTTTCTAGCTAGAATATTTGGATGATTTGTTAATCTATCTTTATATCTGTTATGAAAAGAGCTTATTTTTTCTTTAACCGAAGGAGTTTGGAGGTCCTTCCTAATTATTCCGTTAGGAACAAACCAGGAAGCATTAACTATACTTCTTAAAACTTTTGATTGAAATTGTTCGAGTATTTCCACATTGCTATTTAAAGTTGTACCCCAAAGTTGTATACGTACATCCGTATACAACAAACGTACGTCAATACTAGTTTCAAAATGCTTTTGTAGATTAGTAATTGATTGTCAACAGTCAGTTTCGAGTTTTTTACGAGCAACTAGTACATTTTCTTAAACTTCAAATTTAGCTATTTTCACTTTGTCCAGATGTGTGTTCTCCAAGTTAATCTTCTATCCAGATGCATTCCAAGATACTTAACGCTTTCATTTCCTGGTATTACTTTTACACTTAAGTAGACTGACGGGCAGGTTTCTTTGCGAAGCGTGAAGGTATCATGTGTTGATTTGTCTTCATTTATTTTTATCCTCCATTTTTGTACCAATCTTCTGCAACATTTAGATAAATCTGAAGTTTTTGAGAGGCAGTCTCTGCGCTTGAGTGATATGCCATTATAGCTGTATCATCTGCATACGTTACTAAGGTTAAATTTGTTGAAGTAGGTAGATCGGATGTATAAATTAAGTAAAGGATAGGTCCTAGTACACTTCCTTGAGGGACACCAGCTTTGATCTGTTACTTAAGTATGATATTAATAAATTGTAATACTCTGCTGGTATTTTGTCAGTTTGAACAATAGTCCTTTATGCTAAACTTTATCAAATACTTGTGATACATCTAAGAATGCTGCTGAGCAATATTTTTTCTCTCGAATGCATTTCTAATTTTATTTGTGATTCTGTTTATCTGTTCGATGGTGGCATGTTTGTTCCGAAAGTTTGTCACCAGTATGATTTTGTTAATTCTATTGGCTAGAAGCTTTTCAAAGATTTTTGAAATGATTGCTAATAGGCTTATGGGTCTGTATGAGGATACAAGATTGTGATCTTAACCCGGTTTGGGAGTCAAAATTATTTGGGCAACTTTCTATTGGTCTGGAAAGGGTTCTAAACAAAGGCTGGAATTTATTAAAATGGTGATTAATGTGATTGCTTTTAGAGGTATATTTTTAGGTATGCGACCGTCAATACTATCATAGCCTAGAGGCTTTTCAGTTTTGGGATTTTTAATCATAGATGTTACTTCTTTTACTTTGAATTCTTGGATTTTTTTTATTTCTAGTTCCTGAGTGTTCACGATCTGCAGTAGTTTTAATTCTTCTGCACTATTTATCAGTTGTTCTGGTTCATCGAAGACTTCGCTGAAATGCAGGGCAAAAGTTCTTGCTTTTTCTTTTTCTGTTCTGGCCCATTTACCATCAGGTAATCTGATTGGAATTATTGGATTTTGCGGTCTTGTAATTTTTTTGGTGGCTTTCCATAACGAGTAATCACTGGCTTCTGATAAGGACAAACCTTCCAAATATTTTTGTATGCTGATATTTTTATCCAGTACCAATAGCTTTTTCAGTTCATTATTTGCACAGTTCAGTTTCTTTGTATCTTCCTTTCTTCTAGTTTTATGCCATATTCGACGCAAGTATCTTTTTTCATTGATTTTTTATTCTATAAAAGGTGGAATATGTAACTGGTGTTTTTTTGTATGCGGACTGATTGATAGGGTAGCTACGTCGTATAAGTTTGTTGAAAGTTTTCAATAGCATCTTCCAGCTGGTCATTATTTTTTAGTATAACATTGCACTTAAGATGATCATTGATATACGTTTTAAACACATTCCAGTTTGTTTTTCTATTATACAATTTAGTATTTTTTGATGAAATTACCCTTTCTGCATTTACTTGAAGTAATATTGGTGAGTGATCAGATGATAGATCCAAGTAGGATTTTGCAGTAATACGAGTATAACTTGGATTTATTCCGCATGTAACGGCAAAATCAATAAGATCTGGGGATTTGTTGGTTCACCTGTTGATGCTACATTATAGTTTTCGTTTCGTATTACCTCATACGGATTTCTACCTCTAGGATTTAGAGTTGATAACCTCGAGCCCCACCATGGATGTTTCGCATTATAGTCACCTCCGGCTATAAATCTATTTCTCAGATTTTCAAAAAATTTTACGAACATTTTTGCTACTGATGCTATATTTCGGTGGGCAGTATACTGCTGAAAGCATTATTGGTCCTTTACCTTCTATTATTGTTATTGTAGTAGCTTGCAGAGATTTCTCATTATATTTTTCATTTACAAAATGGTTTAGGCATTTTTTTATTATTATGGCTGTACCACCGTGTGGTTTTCCATCAGGGTGTCTTGTATCATACACTTTGTAGTAAGAAAGTTTAAACTAATTTTTAATGGTAAAGTCCGTTTCAGAAATTAACATCACGTCTATATTATGGATCAGTAAGAAGTTCTTTATTACGAGCAACCTGTGAATTAAGCCTTTAGCATTCCATATATTTAACATTTTGAATTCCTTAATTTATTTAATAACGTGGAGAGCAAATTTAGCATTGTATCCATATTGTGTTTATATTTACATTTGTAACATCTGTTGTTGTTTGTTTATCTTCTACTGTTTGTTTTGATGAGTCGGAAATATTCTTTCTCTCTTTAACTGTTTGTGCAAAAGTAACGTTGAATCTTACCGTATTTATATCACTGGTAAATTTTGTGTGCGACGAAGTTTGATTTATTTCTTTCGATCTTAGTATTTGAAAGAATTTCTGATGCAATTGTTTCCTAACTTTACAGCCTTGGTAGCTAGCTGGATGGTTACCCTCACAGTTAGCGCACTTTATTTCTTTAATTTTTTCTTTAATTGGACATTCGTTTGTTGCATGATTCTCTGCACACTTAACACATACTGGCTGTTTATAACAGTAATTTTTGCTATGGTTGTAGCCTTGATAATTTATGCATTGTGATATATCTCGTTTTTCTCTCAACGGCTTAAAACTCACTACAGTGTTTAGTAGTCAGTTTACCTTGTATATAGTTTTGTTTTGGTCATTCGATTCTAATTCTATAAAGAATACCGGTAGTGGAACTTTCATTGTGTTGTGTTTAATGTTCGTTATATTCCTTACTTTATGCCCTTTAAGTGAAAGTTTATCAATTTTCACTTGGATTTCTGCTGTATCAGTCGAAGGGTGCATATTCCTCAAGACTGTTTTAAAGCTTCTGTCTTGTTTTCTTTGATAAGTATGAAATTCGATGTTTTTTTTCTTCAAAGCCTCTACAATTGGTATGAATATTTTGGAGGAGCTTGGTTGAATTTTAACTTAATTTTTCGGCAAAACTTTTATAAAATAATTATTCCTAGCTATTTCATTTAATAAATCTATCAGTTGTTTTATAGAACTGACTCCGCTAACAAAAATGGGAGGTGATTTTTGAGGATGATTTTGAGCTGTTTGTTCGTTTACAGCCGCTTTGTCATCCAAAGTAGGGCTTGTAATATCTTTTACTGGAGTTAGAGCATCGAACTTGTTTTTTGTGGTAATTGGATTATTCAGCCAGTAATCTGTAATTTTAAATTGCTTAAATTCTCTCGCTTGGTTTTCTGGACTATTTCTTCGCCTCTTTTTGGAGTTATTAACTTGCTGCCACTTTATATTTTTTCTGGGGTTTGGTGGTCTTTTGACCCCGGAGTTCCAAGCATTTGGGTGTTGATTATGAATCAAGACCAAAATGCTTATGAATCATCACCAATAGAGAACTTATCCGGTACAAGAAAAAACTGTCCTACACTGTACACACGCGATTCAAATCAGTTAAATAGTCTATTCGGTAGCTAAACGTAAACACATGTTTATACTATGACTGCTGGCACGAGACTGATATTAATAAATAAACAAGAGTATATACATACTTCAAACTACGGCGCTTGTCTGCGCCACGCGCAAGGTGCTTGTTGTTCGGCATACAGCGTTAAAAAGAGAGCAGTGCGTCGCTTGTTGCTGCCCAACTTACATCGTACTCACGCACACACTGGGGACGGGAGACATCCATGTGTGCGTTTACACTCATACGTGCACGCTCTCGGTACAGTCGCTCGCTCACGTACGTATTAATATAACTGAATTTTGGTTTATAGAACCTTCGAATATATTAGAGGTAATTAATTCTCGCGAAAAATCAACACTGTTTATTTCTTTTGATGGTATATCTTTCTTGGTTTTGTCAGATAAATCGGTTGGCTCACAGCATTGAACGTATTTTCTATTATAATTGTTCGCGCTTGATGTACTTCCGTCATTCAATGTGTTTCGATCGCTATTCTGTGGTGGTTCATCGCGCGTGCACTGAGAAATCGCAACACTTTGCATTTTGTCTAACGAATCTTTTAACAACGCATTGTCCTCGAGAAGCAGCTTGCATTTATGGTTTACATCAGTTATGTTGTTGTTCTAATTCGTAATTGTGTTCTCAAGTGCGAAATCCTCGTAGCCAGTTCTCCACTGTTGACAGAGGTGATCTCTGTCGGCGCAGCGGAGACAGCAGATGACGAGGAGTGCCGAGAGTCGAGCAATTTTAACGATTTTAAGTCATCAAGCTTCCTCTCGAGTACCTTAAAGCGTTGAAACAAAAATTCCAAAGTGCTGACAGGCATCAAAACATTAATTACCCCTGTGAGATTCGCTATGTGGTATGCAATTTTTTCTGGAGTGTTTGACTGAGGAAGAGGAATAGCGTTTTCGCATGTGAAGTTCAGTTGCAGTGAGAATTCAATCGATGATGCAAGTGCAGGGCACCAGTTGCAGAGGAGGGCCGATATGGTGAAAAAATTCAGGGATATCCGAAATGAGTACCAGAACATTTCCTGAGAGTTTCGAGAAAATCTATTTTTTGACCTCTTGATTTGACAAAGACTCGATCGTATATAAATCGGGATATTTGAGGAGCTTAATTCCGGTCAGCTAGAGTGACTAAAGAAATAATATTCGTACCGACTCTGAACAAATAGGCTCTAGAAAACCCCTCAAACTTCCGTTCAAGTGACGAAATATGTAGGTGGAAGTTTACGGAGCTCCCCAAACTTTTAAAAGTTGCTCAAACTTTCGCGGGGGTGCTTAATATAATCCTCAAACTGACTTTTCAATATATATATACATATATACACGTACTAAGAAGATATGTGTGTGGGTATGTTTTCTCTAGGCAACGGGGAACTGCTTTAGACACTATATGGAGACACGTGTCTCACCATTTGTGGGGTTCCCCCGAGTTGAAATACCAGGATCAGCCCTCTGAAACCCCTTCGCCTTCTACTGTCACCACGGAGACCGCAATACACCTCTTCTCTCTTCTGCCCTCTGAATGGAATTCAGTCTTCCCACAATGGATGCGGCAAGTGTGACCATCGCGTCCCAGCCCTCCTGGGAGGCGAGCAGGCACTGGCCAATGCCCTTTGGTATCAGAGGACCTTCTAATGTGCTCCCTCTTATTTTGGAACCTAGGGCACCGGAACAGTGCATGATCCACGTCTTCGTCGATTGTATGTGGGCGTGTGCGTGTGTGTGAATACATGTGTGTGGGTTTGTGCGTCCGTCTGTATTTGTATGTGTGTGTGTCTTTACGGACCTCTAAGCGCCCTGGTGCTCGATTATGCTGCTACGTCTTTTCTCTTCTTCTATTCATTTTTCTTCTCTCCTAATGCGACTTAGTCTATTCACCACTTCTCTACCAGAGACCAATTACCGCATCCCATCCTTTCTGTGAGGAGAGTAGGTACCTCCTAATGCCGTCAGAAGACAAAAGGACTTCCATAAGGCCCTGAATTGTTCTTCCTCTTCTTTAAACCTAGGGCACACGAACAAAGTATACTGCATGTCCTCATCAACTTCAGGACATATGTTGCCTTCGTGGTACATCTCAGCTCTTTCGGTCGCCATTAGGTCTACATGTGGTAATCCGACGATTACCAAGAGAGCAATGTTTGACACGGTTCGATAAGCATAGGCCTCTCTCAGCGTGATTGTCCTGAAGGCTCTTCCGAGAGGCACCGTAGCTCGGATTACTCTTTCTAGTATCAGCCCAGATTGCGGCTCCGTACAAGATCACAGAATATACCACCGAGGAAATAACTTTTGATGAATTCTTGAGGTGGTCTTTAAATGAGATCCGCGCATTTATGGTGACTCCTAGGTATTTAGTGGTATCCTTCGTCCTGATCTTTTGTTTTTTTACCATAAAAGTGGCGTACTCTCTCTTTTTTGTTCTGGAGATGAGGGCAGCCTCAGTCTTTTCGGCAGCAGGACTAAGTCCATGGTCATTCAATCAATTTCCTACTACCTCGATTGCGCTATCTCCGAGATATTGAACCTCCTCAATGCCTTTTGCTACGTCGATGTGGGCAACATCGTCCGCATAGGCTACCGTCTACACCCCTTCTGGGACTGTCTTCTTAACCAAATTCCAGTACTGAGTCTTGCGGTTTACTTTCTATGATCTTATCTATGCCGTCGTCGGTGTCATAAAGAAGGGTCCGGTCCGTTAGGTAGCTAAACCAGGCACGCAATCCAGTCCGGGGGTCTTTCTTATCTCCTTGGCAGCTATCATTACTTCTGATTCGGTAACTCCTGTTAGCTCGGATGTACGATTGTTTTTCATTAAACCAGTGCTAGCTTGTCGTAACCGGTGTTCTCGGAACAAATCTTGCACCGTTTTGTCGAAGGAAGTTGGATAAGTTGGAGCAGTGGTGCTTCTGGGTTTCATTTTGTTCATAACCATTTTGTACAGTCGTCTTCATGGATCATGGTCCACTTCTTCACAGAAATCCTGCCAACACTTTCTTTTAGCTGTCTTGATAGCAACCTTAAGATCTTTTCTTTTATTCTTATACCTGGCTGTTAATTCGTCATACCACAGTCTATTAATTGCTCTTTGATTCGGTCTCCTAGCACAAAGGCACTTTGTGCGTATCACCTTGTTCCACCAGTAGACTGGTAGGCGTCCTCGATGATTTGCCCTGATGGACATTGAAGCATCACATGCCGCTGTGATGGTCTGCAAAAGACTTTGATCCTTACCGTCGGCTATGCCATCGACAGATGCTCCTGCAGAGAGTAGAGGAAATTTTTCCTGTTAAAAGTAGCTGATGCCCATCTCGCTCTCTTCGGAATCCAGGCCTTAGCCGCTGTCCTGCTCACCGGTAGAAGCTGGTACGCGAGCGCTTGATGATCACTACCAGTGTATTGATCACTGACTCATCAATTAGAGCTTCGCCGACTCAATCTGGGTTCGACAAAGGTTAGGTCTAATATGAACAACTTGTTACCTTGGGTGTAGATCGGCATTGTTCCTGTGTTGGCAATCTTCAGTTCTTGTATCGCGAAGGCCTCAAGTAGTGCGCTCTCGCGACGGTTCAACTTCTTGCTTCCCCACTCAGTTGCCCAGGGTCCTCTCCAATTACTACCGGCAGTTCACGAGGAAAACAACGAGTCACTGTTTCCCGCAGTCCGACCCAGAAATTCATTCATCCTATTCTTAGTTTGCTAGCTTTCCGCAGCTTCTTAATAACTAAAGAGATCGCCTGTGCTACCTCTACCGCTGTTGTCGTTTTGTCCAAATCTTTGATATCGATTATCTCCTTCTGAGTTAGCGTTTGCACTATCGCTGACCGTGGAAGGGTGGACGAGACAAACATCTACAGTTCATGAGTTATGATGCTGGGCTTATCTAGTTCCGAAACTAACTCTCCTGCTTTGGCGGGCCTGATGCGCGTGACTTTTTCTTGCAGGATCCTCAACTCATGTGCCCCCTTCATAATTTCTAGGATTCCGTCGTACGTGGATTCACCGCACTTTCTTATTTTGAGAGTATCAGGTCGTGTAGGTCTCAACCTAGTCGTGGTATGTACCTGAACAGCTTTCTTCTTGCACTCAGTTTTGGGCCCTCTAGATTTTCGCGGATTCCTATTCTCACAACGGTTGTCCAGTCAAAATGTCCTACCTGAGCTTCCGGTTTTCGCATCTGCATCCTTTTTTTGTTTTCGTGCGTTGTAAAAAACTTTTATTTTGCTTTGTAAAACAATTTATTCTATTCGTTGTGGCTACGAACGATATAACTACGTTCTAGATGATACTGTTGTGAAGTCGATGACCTGCTACGGTCCTATCGGTAAAAATAGGTGTCGAATAAAGGGCGAATCTTGTATTTTAAATACTCCGTTTACTAACCCAGCATACTAGAGTGCTACATCTACTCTTTTCTTGATCTTCCTCTATCTGTCATGTGGAGAAGGCGGTATATGAGTGTCTTTACTGTATCTTCTACGTCGCCGGATTTGTATTTTCCCGGAGAAATTCCCGCAAAATCGCAAGATTTAAATTTTGATTAAAAATCACTTTTAGTGGCTTTAGAAAAAGAAGAATAATACACACAAAACACAAGTTGTATCAATTATTTGGTTTCTTGGGATCCTAAATACAGCGACTAAGAAGGTATGATCACAAAATTATTCAATTTCGGTTTTTACAGCATTTGAAATAAAGGGGTCCCCCAGGCCCATACGGGTATAACGGGTTAAATAAATAAATAACTAGGTATCCAATTCATAATAAATAACACATATAAACAAATCCAGTAAAATTTTAATTTTCTATGAAAAAAATTAATGAAAAATAATAGCGAACACAGTTCTAATTTTTTTCAATATATTTATTTGAACCCTTGAAAACTAATATTTTGTCAGCGTTACTAATTTTTTTCAATAGCGCATTTTGCTTCCTCAAAGAGAAAGCTTTGTAATGGTGAAAAAAATTTTTGAGACAAAAAAGTCTTAAAATGATTTTTTAAGATGAAATGTGTTGAAAA
>JAYJLV010000801.1:0-10572 GCA_036873485.1 Torymus texanus
GAATTCCTCATATGTCATATTTACTTCTGCATTAATATAATATGAGAAGTGTAAAAAAAATGTGAGGTTGGGAAACCTCAAAACAAAGTATAAAGGGTACGGCATCGCCCTGCTCGCTCGAGACGTCACGTTACGTGCCTTACTCGCCAAGCAGGCCGCTGCCGCGCCCTTGGATATATTATGCTTTCTGAAAGATAATGTTGTTAATAAAAAGTACAGTAATGAAGTCTAAAATATTTGTGGATTTCGTTTCTATGATAAAAGTAAAGCGCGCGCAGCGCGCATGGATATGACTAGTATTTGTAAATAAACTCTGACCAAATTTATAATCTGAACGAATTTATAAAAAAAATAAAACACTATTAATCTAAATATAAAGTATTCCCTTGTAACCCATATCTCTGTAGGATAAACTCAATCTCATCTCCGAGAAATCAGCATCTCTTTATAGAGTCCCTGTAGTAAGTCCACTCTATCGTTCCTCTGCCTCGCGCAAAAATCTAATTTAATATATCAACAACGTAACGAGATTACGCTTTGAAGCGGGCTCTGCATAGCCTGTCGGCAAAAATGCAATCTCCCTTTATTTGAAAGTGATTAGACTTCGAAGCAAAAGAGAGGATATCGCGTGTGTGCATCGGAGAAGCCTAGGCGGAAGTCTCCTACATGAAAAGAGCAGTCCTGCAGGTAATTTCTGGAGGGGCGAACGAACGGGAAATCAAGCAGGTGCAGAGGCAGAGGAGAGAGCCTTCGACCTTATCCATAAGGCAGTAGACAGCTTACTCGGGAGGCGCTTAATGGCTCCGAGCAGCCCCGAGGAAAAAGGGACGCTCACGTATATAGACGCTCTACACGCTTTCCCTCTGTGCATTTTAACAGACCAAGGGTCTTCTCTATATACTAACACAGCTAGCTACAGAAAGGCTGATCAGCTGAACGGATATATATTGTAGACTGTATACGTATAGCGTATAGTATAGATATATAGAAGGGACGAGGGAAAGAGAAGAATAGATGGTGCAGCGAGATTGAGGGGAGAAGCGCCTATGCTTGTGCAGCGATGAAAAATTTTTTGCAACACTTTATTAATCAACCAATGGAAAGTTTTTAAAAGTATTATTTTTAGCTGAGCTAGTTTTGAAAATTTTCTAGTACTGATTCTACAAAATAATTTATTGTATTTCTCAAAACAAATGAATTTTGTCTTTTTAAGGACAATGTGTTATAACTAAATTGTTAGATATAATCGTATTCATAGAAGTACTAGGACTTTTTAATATGGTTTAAAAATAGTTATGTATTAAGCTAAGGAGAAATGATTATTTTTAATTTTTTAAATAAATTTACCAAAATTTTGGTCACTTGTAAAATAATAATATATTCATAAAGTACTTATGAAGTTTAAATTTTGCATCTTTAAAACTTAGAATATATTTAGGACTGTCCTTCATAAAAATTAGTTATTTACGAGGAAATGTTAAATTCAATACACTTCTTGTGTATGAAAAAAAAGTACTGTATCAAGAATAAGGCAAAGGTAACCGTAATATTTTATGGATAAGATTGAACAGTCAAAATCAAAAGCGCATGTAACTGAAAGTGTGCGAATAAATATTGCCCAACAGACTGATTTTTAAAATTGTTTAGATTTTGATATATTCTATCAACCTTAAAGATTAATATCAGAATATAATAAATTTCAAAGATTTATCTTGATTGACAATGTTTATTCATGTATTTTGTGAATAAGTAAAAAGTTGCTTTCTGGTGCAAATAAGTAAAATAATATTTTAGTGAATATTCGCTTATTGAGGTAGTGGAATAATATTTTCACTTCGCAATAAATGGATATCCATGATAAAGATTTAATTTTTTTTTTACGTGTTTGCGCCATAAAGCGTCTTTTCTCTTACTTATCTTTAGAAAGTCTTTTATTTTTTAGCCATTGAATTAATGAAAATTATTAAGTATTAATGATATTAGTAAATAGTAAACTACAGAAGGAGAGAATATTACCTTTCGAGCATGATGATTTGGTTGGAAGTCAGAAAGTTCAGTAGGAAGATTCTCATACATCATGAACATACTTTGAGATTCGTTTAAAATGTATATCACAGAATTACAGAATTTACACTATTTCACAAACACACAACCAGGAACTGAAATAAAATAAAAAGAAAACCTTATAAATTTGTTTGCTTGTTCTAAGGATTGAAAACACGTGAGACACCTGTTACTGCTCTGGTATTACAAGTTCTGTCCGTTTATTGAATCACTAAATAATTTAATTACTTTCAATCAAATATGCAGTTACTAAAGTTATTTTATTTCAAGCAATAATTATTACGTGCTACAAAGTTATTATTTATATAAATACAATTACAAAGCTATTTACTCAGTAAAAGCAAAGCTAATGCATATGCGTACTATAAAATACTTTTGTTGTTACAAAGTTTAATATATTTGACGTTCAATCTAAAATAACCAATTGATTTTAAGCAATGAAATATAAATTTTGAAAATAATTTACAGCAATGGCATTCCATGCAATTAAAATTTTTAGGTTAAAAACAAGAAGTTGATATAAAGTATTTAAAAGCTCGTGTTAAACATTCATGGAAATTCGAATCTCCAATTACACTGATTAATTCGTATGTGTAAGAGAAATAACGTAATCTCAGAGCAGCAGTATATATATATATATATATATACACACACACACGCAACGGAACACAGGCACAGCATGAATGCCCGCGCGTTCTCGTATTTCTGTACGCGTCCGAAGCGCTATGGCAACGCCGGCCGACGCGCCTGCGCTCTTTGCGAAGATGGCTACCCTGAGCTCGGCACGCAACGTTGTCAAGCCGGCTCTTGCACGCTCTCTCGCACAGAGCGACGACGGCGGCGGCAGCGGCGCGCAGAAATCTCAACCGTGCGCCATATACCACACACAATCTCACGTGTTTTCACTGGCCGCGCCGCGCGTTTCGCACGCGTCGCACGTACACGCACGCCGGAGGACGGCTAACCTTGGCCGACGTTTCGCTCTTTTTTTTCCAACACCTGGCAGAGGAAAGATAGAAAGAGAGAGGAACGATTTCGAAAACAATATTCGGCGTGAGCGCGCGCGCGCGAAACAGCACGGCGTGTGACCTAACCTCAAAGCTGAGAGAGTATGAGAGAGCGTCAACGTACCAATGTGTCGAAAGACACACGCAGGTTCTCTATGCTCCACGACGTTCGTACGTGTAGTACACTGATCACTTGGTGAACTAGTGAACAAAGGAGTACGCACTACTGTCAGCAGCAATCAAAATATATACATACACTGGTCTTGGAGATGAACTGAAAAGAACGCCCGCAATGCCGCTCGGTGAATAAAGAAAAGACTCGAGAGCGTGCTGGCAAGTGTATACACACACACACACACACACTGTACACTACGAAAGGTACGCGTATACACAGACACACTGGCAAAATAAAACGCGTGCAGCGCCGACGGCGAAACGAGTCGAACTGACGATGAGGAGCTCACGCGCGTTTTTACGACTGCCACCGAGCAGGCAAGAGAGAAAGAGAGGGAGAAGCCAAGCCGGCAGGCAGTTCGCGCAGTTGCAGACTTCGAGGAAGGGCAGTTGTGCGAGGCGTCTCGCGTCTGGCGTGTTCACTGCACACTTACTATATATATATACACACACACACACACACACACACACACACACACCGACGCAAAAGAAAATATAAACACGATATATGTGGCTGAACATGTGGGATTGTGTGTGTGTGTGTGTGTGGCACGAAAAGGATAGGCTAAACAATGGGCATGCGAGTTATTATCGAGCTTCGAGCACTGTCTGTCCTTTTCTAGCACGCGAGGACGGTTAGTATAGTGTGCACGATGTGTGTGACGTACGCCCCCGCCACTCTCGCCGCGCTTGAGGTGCTTATAGTGATAGCTTTTGCTCAGCGTATTTTTAGGACTGAGAGAACCACTGTTCGGCTAATTCCTCGGCGGTAGCTAATAGCTCACTCGTCTATATAGATAATATATGCGCAAGTAATTTGTAACTTTGATGATAGATTTTTTTGATTTGGGTAGTACGAAGTTTGGGGTCTTTAAGAGCGTATAAAAATCTATCGTATTTGATATTATTGAGTATTTAATGATAAAATTGAAAATATAAGTAGAATTAATTTTCTTTTATTTGTATAATAAAAGCGTTTTTAGTTTATCGTAAAATGTACTTATTCTCGTTCATCTCATTTTATTACCAGTTTTTCAAACTAGGATAATAATCTTATTTATTCAACACAATTCAGCAAAGAATATTGTAATAATGAAGACAAATTTTGAAATTCTATTCGAGTGCCTTGAACTCTATGGTCGTGATTTTCACATAAACGTCGCGCACGCATACCTCCTTCGAAAAATAGAATATTTTAATTTCTGGAGTCTGAAAACCTGTTTCTATGATGTCATCTCCAAAACTCTTTGCCATAAAGTTTCCTTTCTGATGACGACGCGAAAATCGTATACAAATACGCACAGGAATTTTAATACTCATGTCGGCAAAACAGGAAATTACTTGGTAGATGTATCAATGTAAAATTCAATTTTTCGCTATCTGATTGAAGAAGAAAAGTTTTTATAAGAAACCACACTGGTTCCTGCGAGGTGCACCTGCCGAAATACGTTGAAACTTTCGAGTCGCAAATATACATAGGTATATAATACACGGGTTAAAATTGAAATGAGTCAGCAGGTGTATTCTTTTGCGTAAATGGAATAAGTACATAATTAAAAAAATATATATGTCTATTCAAATACTTATTATAAAAATATGTTAAAATGAGAATATGACTTGTAAAAAAAAAATTTTATTAAAAATTGTTTTAAAAAGTTATATGTTAGTATTCAATAAATGCCTATTTTAATTGGTGTAATGTAGAAAAATGTAGTGTTAACTATACTTTATTATTATAGATATAATAAATTAAACGTAAACTTAAATAAATTGGTCGTAATGAACCCTTTAAACCTTAAAATACACACGTGTATATATAAGAACTTCTCGAAAAACTTATTTCCTTAACCAAACTATATAAACAAATAGAAAACCACAAAAGAGTCACCGCGAGATATCCTCTCCTGGCTGCCCGCATCAGTACAATCGCATTCTAGCAGGCGCGCGTCGCTCGCGCTAATGAAAGTCGTCGCAAAGGGCGAAACAAGAACGACGACGACGTCGAGGAGAAAAAACACTCGCTCACATTCACACGCTCAGTCGCAGACCGCAAGGGTTGAGACGAAAAAGCGAGACCCGTAATACAAACCCACACTCACAGACACACATATACAAGGCAACGTGAAAAAAAAATTTAAAAAAGCGAAAGGAAGAAAGAAGGCGAGCGCACAAACGCGCACACAAAAGTAATGAGACGCGCGCGGGCGCTAAACAACGGTAAAAAAATAAAGGAACGAGCATGTATAGCGAAAGCGTCCGCGACGACCCGACGCACATAATAACAGGCCGTACATACGTGCGTGGAAAATTCGTACGTGCACATCGCGAGCGTAGGCGGACGGCCGTGTGTGTGTGTATATATATATATATGTGCACGTGCGTGTACGCGGGGAAGTGTACAAGTGTGTACGTATATATATACACCCAGCGAAAAATGCCGCGACTTCGGGGCGCGATAATATTCGCGGACACGTAGAGGCCATTAGAGCGTCGATCCTGGCCTGGGAGATAGGAGAAAGGTGAGAGAAAGAGAGGGAACGAGCGAAAGCGAGAGTGTATATTATATGTGTGAGCGCACGCGGTTGAACGAAGGAGGGAGAACAAGTGAGTGGGTGGAGGTGGATTGCGCATACCGTCGAAATTAGCAGATGCTATCTAGTTTTTCAAGGAAGGGCTGCTTTCATTATTCATTTGATTCGGTTTTTCGTAGATATTGTTAATTCTTCGTAGAAATGATTCAGGATGCAAAAATTTGCATTTCTAATGAATACTGATAAAAAATTTGATTAATAATCGTTATTATTATATATTTGGAAAAGTTAAAAAATATTATTGGGAAACATTCATGTTAACTCTTTTTCGGGTGTATAGCGAGTTTTTTTGCCTTTTTAACACCTGCAAGAAGTGTGCGAGGTCGATCTTCTTACGCAAACATTTTTAGCCAATCGTTTCGTAACCGCGCGTGAATACATTTCTGTTAGATGGTCTGTCTATGAAATGTTTTATTGCGTTACTCTGTGAAACATTGTCGTATATTTTTGACGTACGCAAAAATTTATCGTCATTCTAACGATTTCTACATATATACTCATAACCCTATATATATTATATAGAGCATGACTCACTGTACAATATACCAAACAATCGTTTCCTCTGGTTTCACGAGTTCGCAATTCGAAAACAAGGCTAGGTTCTCGCGTTGTTCTTCC
Organism: Torymus texanus; assembly: GCA_036873485.1. Taxonomy (NCBI): domain Eukaryota; kingdom Metazoa; phylum Arthropoda; class Insecta; order Hymenoptera; family Torymidae; genus Torymus; species Torymus texanus. Next base: position 6,455 of record JAYJLV010000801.1, read on the forward strand.
CTAAAAAATGTCCAGCATCTGAAAGTTTATCCGGCTGATAAAGTGCCTCCCCACTCGCCAGACAGCCGGCCATAAGCCCCTGCTGAGCGAGCATATTTCCGACTTTCTCTGTCTCTCTCTTACACCCGTGGTGCTGCCTCGGATAATACTCGCCCGCGAATTTTCCCTTGCTCGCGCTCACGCGCATCCCTTAAAACGGTTTATTTATCCTGGGGCTCGATACACATTTGCACACCGACGCGTCGCGTCGGGCTCTTATCGCGGCGCAACCCTTTCGGGAAAGAGGAAATGAAGCAAAGCAGGCCGGCGGCTGCGCCAGTGTCTCTGTCTCTCTCCCTCTCTCGTTGTCTCTCCCTTTCTCGCGCTCTGCTCTCTTCGTCGACGGGATTTTCCCTAAAACTGATGTAGTGTCGTATATACACACTAGACGGCGATACAATAATGTCGCTTTAATTAAACTTCTTTGTGTTCGTAATTAAATGTTTTGGAGTATCCTTTCTTCATAAAATTTCTGTGTTTTATTTCTCTTCGAATTATCATTTTCGGAATACGTCATGAAACTCGATATATAAAACAGTAATAATAACTTACTGAAAATCATCAATTTTTGTTTTCATAAGCAGAAAACAATTGTTGGTGAATTTAATTTGTTGGTTAAATCCTATATTCAACTATACGCTTCTTTTTCGCGAAACCCTCTTCTACCTCTGGTAAAAAACGTTTTATATGAATATCAAGTTTCAGCATTTTAATTGTAAAATCGTGAATTCTATTATATGATATTTCGTTTAGCATTATGTTGCTATAAAAATTTCAATTTCCGAGAATCCCTTTTTGACGTTCGCAATGAATTTCCTGCCTCGTAAGTACCTCGTGTTCTGCCATACAAAGTACAAAATTCCACGTTCCAACACGAGCGCATCTGACAGCCTCTATATTAAACCAATCTGAAAAGTCTAGCGTTTAAAAATCCTCGCTTTGACACAAATCAAAGCACGCGGCTTACGAAAATACACGTGCCCTATTAAAAAGAAGCGCCGAACAACGAAAGCGGAGAGATACGCTAGTTGGCGGTGCGCATTTAAAATCATTACTTCGTCGTCACGGCGCGGTGGCGAGCAGCCAAAGTCTTATCTCGGCGTACGCCGCGCCTTCCTCGTGGAGGATTTTGCCCCGCCAATTGATGCCCACGGATAATCGTCCTGCGATTGTTTCGCGCGACGGGCTTTTAAAGCTCCACCGGGGACCCGCAGCAGCAGCCGCTGAAGTCTTTACTGCACGTCGCGGTGGAGGTGGAAGAGAGGAAAAGTTGAGGCCGAATAAGAACGACAACTTTTGCTCGCGAGAGAGAAAGAGAGAGAGAGAGAGAGAGAGTTGACGTCGGAGCTCGCGGCTTTGTCAAAATTTGAGATAATGCCGTCCTTTTGAGGAACTTGTTTGCTCGTACTTTTACGCCGCGCTGAATGCGAGATGCGCTGCAGCTGCGCGGTTTTTTAACATATACTGAAATCTTTCTTCCGGTTTGCTCGTCGCAACTCACTTGGAAATTTAAAACGAAAGTTTAAATTTGAATAAATGTTGAAGAAAATATCTATACTTTTCTTTCCACAACCATACCTTGGGAATATCAATCTTTCCTTCATTAACGATAAATTAATTAATTTACAGCGATTTTAACACTTTTATGAGCACGATAAATAACTTTCATTCAATTTCATCAATTTTTTAGTAAAAATTCCTCGACACTTTGTACAGCCGTATTTAAAATAGTTAAGCATTATCTCGACTTTATAACTTTGGAAAAGATTAAAAAGTACTTAGCGGAATTATAATGGAGGTACATTGAAGCAGAATAGTTCAGATTCGTTAAAAGAATTTCAGATTCCGAAATATAAGGAAATAAATTAAAAGTTTGTGTAACACACTTTTTCCGAAGTTTTCAATCTACACGACTCAATAATTGTCATAATTTTTATTCGTTCGCAGTAAAGTATCGGAAAAACTTGTAATTTGATGCATAAATATTAAGATTAACTGCTTTATGAAAAATGTTGTAAATATTTGTAGCAGATATCAATTCCGACGGTATATATTTGTGAATGAAACTTTTGCTTTTCAACATTTTCCAACAATAGAAAAGTATAAATTAGTATTTTTCATTGAGAAGCCAGAAAAAATAAATTATTAGCAAGAAAGTCTTTTGGATTTTTCATTTTGATCATATATATATATTAAATTCGACTAGAAACTCCCTGAATTCCAACCACAATTCCAATAAGAATATCTATACATTCAAATTGAATTTTCATTTGAAAAATTTCAATGAGAGAAACCACAATAGGACACCGGTGACATTTTGCCAATAGCGAAACAAAGCCGATTAAACTCGCGGCCAACGAAATCTCGGTATAGGTGTGAAGTATATACGAGAGGCGCTTGTAAAAAATCTGCGCGCGCGTCTATGTATAAAAGATACGTGCTCGCGATTACAGAAATGAACAAAGAGAGGTGGGAGGGGGGCGAATAAGGTGCGAAAAAATGCGTTCCCATAAAAATATCCGGGTTCTCTCTCTCTCGTTCTATCTCATGTCCCGAAGCCTCACCAATCGTCGTAAACATTTCGCTGCTTATACGACGATTCGTTATCAATTTGCATTCGCCGTTTCCCCGCATACATTTTCCCTTTTCCCCCCTCACGTACGCTATATACGCGCTCTCTCTCATCGTTCTTACTCCGCAACATCTCACATGCACGCGCGCACGCTTTTTAATCGCCGCGAGTTACGACGCGGCCGATTTCCCCGCTCGTTTTTTATACAGGCGCGCGCCCCGCGCGTACGTTGTACGGAAAAAAGAAACGAGAGGGAGGGAGGCGCGCGCGCGTACTTTTGTAGAACGCTGCTGCGCGTATATAAGTTTCCTTTTGTTTCCAGCGGATAGCGCGCGCCGCGGTGAGATTCGACGGGCTAATGCCTTTGAAGGCGGCTTGATTGCACCAGACTCTTAAAACCGACGGGAACCCGAGCGCAAGCCTCTGGTATATATACCGATATAACGCCGCCGCCGCCGCAACGCGTCGAGATCCGCGGAGCTTTTTTGTCGGTTTATTGTGAGCCGAGGCCTTTACTGCGTGACGCGAGCTTTCGTTATACTGCCGCGCCCCTTTTTAAGAGCGCGTTTTATTCAGTTACGCGTCGAGAGGCTTGTAAAAGATTTCTCCCTTTTCTTTTTATTTTACGTATGCGCTGTCGTGGTACCTACGAGATTTTTCTTATTGATATACTAATCCGAGTTGCTCGTCTTTTCTTAACCGGAGCAGAATCTTACGGTGGATTCTGATTTTATGACCTTAGCTGCACAATGTTATAAACGGTGAGTTATATTTATAAGAATAAGATCTCGAAAGTTTATAAATACTAGCCCCAAATGTAAGGAAACTTCACTCTTGATTTAGTCTGTTTTTCTGGTTGAATCACGTATAATGACCTGTTTTATACCATTCCTATTATATATAAAACTTTGCACATATCAATTATACATAATACACTGATAGAAAAATATGGGGAAAAATTTCCAGGTTTTCTAGTAATTTGGCAATATCAACCAAAAATAAAAGTTTTTCCATTGAAACATAGTAAAAACTACGAGAAACATAGTAAAAATTACTAGAAAAGCAGTAAAAATTACTATATTTTTATGGAAAAAATTTGGTTGATATTGCCAAATTACTAGACAACATGGGAATTTTTCTCCACTTTTTTTCTATCAGTGAATGTACCTTTGTATATCATTACAGCCAAAAGTAACACGAATAGATCTCGATAAATAAATCAGGATAAGGTCCTCAGTGATAAAATAATAACTTTAATTTATTTCATCCTGTAGGAAATCAAAATGGCAAAAAACTTTAACTGTGCAAAAAAAAATGACTATTTTTGACAGTAAACGTGACACGTTCTCATGATAATTGCAAACCAATTAATACCCTTCTGACGATTGCGAACACCGCGTCCTTTCATCTCAGCCGCGCAAACGTCGATATTGGCGAGAGCTCCGATAGTGTTAACCGCCCCTTTTGGAAATACTGCCCGAAACCGTTTCTTCGCGCGAAATCGCCG
>JAYJLV010000832.1:0-10565 GCA_036873485.1 Torymus texanus
CTATTTCTCTAATAAAACTAATTATTATATCTATTTGAAATGATCCAATTTTCAATCTAATAAAATACAAGATTCTCATGAGCAGTTTGGTCTTGCCTATAATGAAAAAACGAAGTTTCCGCATAACGGAGATACTAGTTAAATTAATATTGACAACAATATTCTGTTGTAGATTTTCAATATTTCATGTATACGTATAAATTATCTTTTTTAAACACATTTTTAATCATTGTCTGGTTTTATGAAATAAAACTTTATCGAATTATATGTAATAATGAATAATTATTATCAAGTCTTAATTTTTTACATCATTAAGCACAGATTTTATATTTATTATTAACAAATAAAAAGTTGAACATTCATAAACTTCATTTAAATAAAATTAAAAAATAATAAAATTTGAAATATTTTCATTGAAATTGTAGTGAAATAAAATTAATAAATCGTGTAAAAAAATTTTTTAATTAATTATATTTTATAAATGAAAAAGATATTCGATGGTAATACTTATTTGGAATAATTTTTGTGATCAAAAACATACATCGAATAACTTTGATGTTCTTATATATAGCTTTGTAAAATTTTACTGGTCATTCAACTCTTATATATATATATATATATATATATATATATATATATATATTGATTCTGTCAATGTCAAAGTCAAGTATATAGACACAAGACCCCCAAAGTGAGAATATCAAAGAAGTTTAATATTCACATGGATACTAAGTAATACACAATATTTGAGTGTTATTATATACCAGTAAGAAAGTCGTTGGGATGTTTCTTATAATGGCCGTTTTCGCGAATCGCACATTCGAACCTTGCTTGCACACAGCAGTTTAGTTTAGATAGCGGCTCCGTGTTGAATGCAGGTAATTTAACGCGTGTCGCACGAACATTTTAACTGAATTTTCCGGAAAGTACCTACTGGATGTCTGTTAAACAGGTAATGCTTCCGCACATCTTTTTTACATTTATAATAATTTTAATACAACTTCGTGTAATGAATATTATTAGTTTTAAAGCTTTTTCGTTACAAAATCGAAGCCGGCTAACCTACAGATTGTTTGCGATCTTTTTGATCTCAAATGAATTTAACGTCTTTTTTGGTTTTTAAACTTTTAATATAAATTTAAATAATTCTTAAATTGCACAATTACATTACAATTATAATCGATAATTTAATTAATCAAACTTAAGCAATATATATATATATATATATATATATATCGTAATCAATGTACTTAAGCAATGTATTTATCTTAATTATTATTTTTACCGCTTTAATGAATCTCTTTTTTATTTACTGCTCAATTTTTGTTATTATCTTTAAAAATCTTATGTAATATTTTTTATAGGAACTTCTACAATGAATGAACTAATATTACCTTCTTCTCCTAATTGGTATTTGAGCAACATTCTAGCATGTGCAAAGGATGGTACCATTGCTTGGGGTTCGCGACATTCTATAGTAATTGCTAAAGCAAATGATGAAACAAAGTTATTGGATTGCTCTTTTATTGATAAAGCACATTTTGATAGAGTAACAAGTGTAGCTTTTTCACCACATAAAATTGGAGAAGATGACGAGTATCACTTGGTATCTAGTGGTGATAACAATACTGTTAAGGTTTGGAATGTAAATAAGTTACTTTTTGAAAAAAGTAATTCTACATTAGATGTATGTATGCCTTAATATTTATGTATCATGAAAAGTTATTATTATATACTTTTACATTTTTTATAACACTATAAATATTGTTTTATGTTTATAGAGTAAGCGTAAAGTGATTGGAGTTGATTGGTCTAAATGTAATCAAGATCTTATTTGTTTTGTAAGCGAGGATGGTATATTGGTAAGATGGAATTACAAGAGTAATGCTAGTAAGCAAATTTCTCTTGGGAAAATGACTGCAACATGTTTATCTTGTTGTCCACATGATCTTAATACAGTAGCAGTTGGAAGTAGAAGTGGTTTAATCTATATTGTTGATATACGTGGATCTGGTAATATAACTTATAAATTAAGAGGTCATGATGTTGAAATTGTTAGTTTATCCTGGTGTCCAGTTCCTATTAATATTTTTAAAGAAAATAATGAGAAAGAAGCATTATTAGCCTCTGGAGCTAAAGACAGGTAAATAATAGTTAAAATACTGTTTTTATTCTATTTTTCATAATTTATTAATACGTATTACATTAGTAAATAATAAAATTATTTTGTAGACATATATTTCTGTGGAGAGCTGGAGGTGATGGACGCTATCAAACACAGCTAACATTTCCAAATGGGCCTTTAGATGCAAATAACCACAGATCTAAAGTCAGTGCTTCGGCAGGTAATTACACTGCTGTTTGCTGGCTAGAACCGACAACACTTCTTACAAGTTCTCCATGGGGTGAGCTTCTTGCATGGGACATAAGTGGTGATTTTAAAAAAAAGTTTATTCCAAAGTTAGTACATGCAAATCATCGAAAAAGTCTATTTTCAGTAACAGGTTTTACTGAATTTCCAGCTGAATTATTTCTAGATAGCGAAAGTAAAAATTGGAGAAATAAAACTGATATGTATGTATTTTGTACCAAAGATTCTATTGTTGGACTGACATTTTATATTAAAAAGTAATTTGTCTTATTATACATTTTTTAATAATTTAGAAAAGGAATTTGGACTGTTGCACAAGATCGTCAGATTATTTGTTCTAGTCTTATAAATAATGAAGTCTCAATTGATTATAATATTCCAACGCAAGGAGGTTTTGTATATTGTATGTCAGCCTGTCCTTTAGATACATCACAAATTGCTTTTGGTGTTGGAGATGCCATGATTCGATTATGGAATTTATCAGAGCCACATAAGAACTCAATAGAAGTGCAAATATTATGGGAGAAAATCAAAGGAAAAGTGAGAGCTGTAAGTAAAAATTAATTTTTACAATGCTTACCAAATTCTAAATATCTTTCTGATGTTTTATCTCTTATATCTAAAAAAATCTGCAGTTATCATGGCATCCTGAAAAAGAAAATTTGTTGGCATTTACAACAGATGAAGGGCGTGTTGGAATATTTGATATAAATACAAAAAAGGCACCTATATTGTGCAGGCAGTATTACAGGCATACTGTTTATTCTGTTGGTTGGGGCCCAGCACCAAATATTGATGGATATGCTCTATATTCATGTGGTGATAATGAAGTAGTTTATTATAAACCAGACAAATACAATGAAAGTAATAAAAAATATTTATCATTTTTTATCAAATCCTTTTGATTACAGTTATTATTAAAAAATTGATAATTTTCAATGGAAACATGTCTTACATTAATTTTTTATATTGCAGATCCCATTTCTGTGACGAAAAAGAAAGATTGTACTGAATTTGCTTGGAAACCGGATTTTTCTCTTTTGGCTTTAGGTTTTGCAGATGGGTAGGTGACTTCCTAAATATTTAATTTTATTATTATTTTTTATTTATTCTACTTATTTTAATGTATTATAGATCAATCTCATTTTTAAATCGCGATTTATCAGAGTGTGGTCATACAATTCATGTACTGAATAAAGCTGTACAGTGTTTAGTATGGCATCCTGAAAGTACGACATCAGACACAAATATTTCTCCTTTAAATAACTATTTAGCTGTTGCCATAAACGACACTCCAATCACGATTTTTGAAATTTTGAACGGAAATAAGTCGGAAGAAAACAAATCGGATGAGTCAGCCTTTTATAGAATAGTTGCTACTTTAGATGCCCATCATGATAAAGTTGTAACTTTAGCTTGGAGTCCACACATGAGTGGATATTTGGTGTCTGGCGCTTATGATTACAATATTCAAGTAAATAATTTCCAGCTATTATTCAATTTTTTTTATAATATTTGCAATTAGTTTAGTGTTTAATACTTATATTTTTTAGAAATTGATAAAATTTATAATTAAACAAACATCATATTTTTATGTTTACTAGGTTTGGAACGTAGAATCGCAAGAAATAATTGGTACATATGTTTCCCATAAAAGACCAGTAATGTGCTGTATGTGGAGTCCACTTAGTCAAGATTTAATTATTTCTGGTTCAGGTGACTTCACATTACGAATATGGAATATTACAAACCAAAAAAAACTTACAGTTCCACCTATGAGTTTAAAAATAAAGGGTAAAAAGACAAAAAAGAAGAAAAATAAAAAAGTAATAGATACTAGTAGTGAAAATGAAACTGGAATGAAGATACTAACAAGTGATGAAGTTGAATCACCTGAAAATAGTAAAAAGAATAAAGTAAAGGAAGAGACCCACTCTGAAGAAACTGAAGACATAAATAAAATTGATCAACAATTAACTAAGAAGAAAAAGGTAAAAAAAATATCTCGTTTTCCAGGCCATGCAAATGTAGTAAAAAACAATAAACGATGGTGTACTTCAGTTATAAATTTATTGCAAGTTGTTAAAAATGATACAGAAAAGAAACAAATCAATCAAATAGAGCCTTGTAATGGAAACTGTAATGATAAAAACGTCATTGAACACGGTGGAATTGGAAATGAAAATGGTATTAAAGATCCTATTTTACTTGGAACAAAAGTACAACTTCATCATGCCATAAACTATGAAAGTAAATCATAATTTTTTAATTTTAAATTAATTTGTTCACTTTTTATTAAGCCTTTCATAAACCTTATTTATTTACTAAATATTGTTTATTTTAGAAAATATATTACGTTCAAGTGAAATGCATAATTTAGTTACTGAAATTGACTTTTGGACTGACAATTTAAAAGAAAATCTTCAAGAAGCAGCAAAACATAATCGTTTAAGCGATTATTTAGTTTCTCTTGCCGCATCTATATCTATTGAGTAAATAATAAGTGATAAAGAAAACTTTTATTATTGAAGCTATTCTAATATATTAATTTTATATATTTTATTTTTAGAATGTGGAAGGAAATGTGTGAAGCTTATGCTATTCAACTTTGTGATGATGATAATCCTCATAAAGCTGTTTCATATTTCTTATGTATTAATAAAATGACTGAAGCTATAGAAGTTTTCATCACCGCTAGACTCTTTAAAGAAGCATATGTTCTTGCATCATCTAGATTAGGTGAAAATGATCCACTCATTACAGATATTTTGCAATTATGGGCAAGCAGTGCCCAAAAAGATGGCGATTTTCAAAATGCAGCTGTATGGTATGTATTTCAAAATACTTTGTTTATTTAAAATCATATTAATAGATTTTATAATTATAATATAATATTAAAATACTTATTAAATTTTATAGTTATATTAAATTAAAAGAATACGTGAAAGCAGCTAAACTCATAGAAAGACTGGGTGATTTAGGCAGCTTACATTTAGCAATAGACATTGCACATGTAACAAAAGATGAAGATTTAGTTGTATCATTGGTAGATAAATTTATCTGTGAAGCTTTATTAAAGTCTGATATTTCAACGGCCCTATCAGTTATTAAAGAAAACCCAAAAATGCAGGTACAACTTTTTGTATTGATGAGAACTTCACAGCTTTGATTGAATAGATCGGTAACAGTCATCTTTGATTTCAAGATAGTCTTTTGAATATAGTATTAATTTTTCTTGAAATTTGACATGACTGTTACTGTGCATGTTCTTCAATTTAGAAGGATGAATATGTCAATTGCTTGTACATTTTTCTCTGGAGTTGTTACATCTACAATAATTATTTCACAAATTCAACATGTTCTATTTTTTAGTATCGTGAAATCGTAATTAAAATATTTGACGAATTAAGTAAAGAATTAGAAAAGGTTAATAATATGACTATTGTAAAATGGTTACAAGGTACAACAGAAAGCAACATTTTAAAATTATTGAAGCAACGCTTTTTACCTAATTCCAAGGAATATTCATTATTACTTCAAAAAGATATTATTCCTTTGCCACGATCTGAAAAAATGGTATATCTTAGTTCAAAACTATGTAAATATTTTATACAATATAAAATTTAATTTTTATTAATTCAATTTATTAATAGGTACAAATAAATGTCTCGCACGAACTAGCACTGTCTACATTAGCTGATGATTTAAGAAAACAGCTAAAACACATAATAAAAGCTTTTGATATTATTGTTCAATTTGACAGACAAAATCAATTTGCTCTTTTATTGAAGTATATTTGCATACTAGAAAATAAAATTTTAGAAGATACAAACAATATTTTTAATACCAATGAAAATGGATTGAGTGAAAGTTTAGGTGCTTATTTATGTTATGCAGTTATTGATTGGTATCACAGAAATGAAGTAGATAATTTAATTTTTAATGATTCTGTAAGTTGTATCGTTACAATTGTAGAAAAATATGCTACTGATCTTCTTAGTCAAGAATTGTTTGAATTTTACTGTGGAGGAAATGAATTAAAAGAGATAGAAGCTGACATATATGCAGGAGTTAGTAAGTACTATTTTTATATAATTATAAGTAATTATAAATAACAAATAAATTCATAATAACCATTATTTATGCAGATATTAACAATCCAGTTAAAGAAGAAGATAGTATAGTCCATATAGCAAAATATAATCGCTTTAGCGAATTAAAAGTAAATAAAAAGGAGTTTATTGAGACTCGAGTAGCATCGCCCAGTCCTTTATATGCTTTACCTGCAATGTTATCAGTTATTTACAAAATACCAGATGAAGAAGTTAAAAGTAAAATCGGAAAATTTGTAGCTGATTTATGGAATAAAGCTTCTAAAAAGTTATATAACTAAACTTTATAATTAATTTTTTTTTAATTTTTGGTAACTTGAATAAGTATTTAGGAATTATTATACATTTTAATTGTAAAAATAAGTACTCTTAAAAAATATTATTATATTTTGTAATTTTATTATTTTTTTTTATTAATAAACTTATGTACAAATGTATATAAAAAAAAGCAATCAGAAAATTATTTTTTTATTTATTATTTACTCTCCAAAATAGAAGCTGTCTGTCACTGCCTGCGCAAACTATTTGTAACCCTTGATGCCAGGTCAATCCTCCAAATAACCGAACTTGTCCACATAATATTACTGGTTTAGTCTTTAAATTAATAACTTTCAATAGATTATCTGGTCTGCCAATGCTTGCAACAAGATTTTCATTTGAAGGAGCAAATTTCATTACAGTCCCACCTTCAATGTACAATTTTCTTCTTTCTAGCGGCCGACTACGATAAAAAACAATTTTCGTAAAAAAAATGAAGAAAAAAAACATTTTTGTATCACATAATTTTATAATTTATGCAGGTACCTTGGTCTTGAAACATCCCATAAAATAAACTCTCCTGATGCAATGCATGCTACTTTTAAAGGATTGGGTCCCCAATCTGCAGTAGAGAGTGGAATTGCGCCAGCATCTACAGACATGATTGCTTGTTGACTTCTCACATTATACATTCGAATTATACCATTTTTCTCAGCAACTAGTAGTTTTCCAGTTTCTTCACTATGCCAACATACATTTACACCTGGACCAGTTAATGGAAATGTTAAAACACATTGTTGATCTTCTTTTATTGCCCAAAGTTTACATGTGTGATCATCCGAAACAGATGCTAATAACTCTCCTTCTGGATCATATGAAATATTATTCACATAGTCTCTGTGACCATCCAATATCTGTATAAAATAAATCATTAAACACTTGCTATTTCAAATAAATAAAGTTTAAATACTCAATTTTATAAATAAGTAAACAAACATAACATTCAATAAGAATACAAATTGGAAATTTACCAATCATCTAATAGAATCATAAAAGTAGTATTGATGGCATTGTACTTATTTAAATTAGTCTAAAAGGCCTAACTATACTTATAGACAGTTTAATTTTTTTTTTTTAGGTGTTTGAAATTTCGAACGTTCATGGTGAACGAAATATTTTTGCCATTTTCAAATTTAGTCAAATTTGGCTACTTAATACATTTAAAAACTTATAATAACTGTATTTTGTCACTTCTCACTCTTGCAGTCACTACTAAAGCCACTCCGATGAATTCTAACCAAAATAAGAAACTTTAATTTAATGTTTCGTTCATTATGAACGTTCAGAATTCCAAATACATTTGTTTTTAACATTTACTATTTCCTAAACTTTCTCTTTATTCAAAGAAGTTGACATTTTGTTAATACACATTTTAATCAGTTTATAGATAGGCAATGATATTGATGTTATATGTGGGTTTTTAATGACTTAAATAATGCCACAGTTTGTTGACAAATCTCAATTATCAAGAAGTAATTAATTTGAGTGTACTCATTAAAATTACCTCAAAAATATTGCTTTCATTTAAATCACTATTGTACAGTCTTATGTTAAAGTCAGAGCCAGCAACACAAAAAGATATTATCCTTGGTACAACACTAAGTGATGTTTCTGGACTCCAAGCAATGGCATGCACTCGCGTTTCATGATGAAATGTTCGAAGAGGAGTATAACTAATATCCTCTACAACATCATCTTCTTCCTGTATAAATAATTTTATTATTAATTAAAGATACTTAAATGAATTTTTAAGAAAACTTATAGGTATGTATTAATTAAAACATTAAATTTGTGAGAAAATGATTAATTTAATTATACACAAATGAAAGTTTATTAATTAAAAGTAATATTAATTAAATGGGATAAATAAATTATACCTGAAATTTAATAGTAGCAACAATTATTTCATCGCCTACAGCAATGCAAATCAAATGTTTTGACCATTCATATGGTGACCATTCCACATAACGAATTTGTTTTGGAAAATTCAATTTAAAAGTATGTGGAGTGATTAATGCTTCCTCCATTTTTAATCTATAAGTATAATCTTAGAAAACAGTCGTAAATTAATCTTGTATACATGTGACATATCAAGTAATATACTAAAAATGGTTTATTATTTACTATATGTTTCGTAGTGTATGAATGTCAAATAATGTTTTAATTTATAAATTAATAAAAAGAATATTCGTAAGATGTTTATAAACAGTAATGATTGTAGAGCAAAATTACCGGCATAACCTTAAAAATGTAATATGACAATTTATTTGTGACCGAATTATAGAAACACACACATATCAATCAGTAATAAACTTACAAAAACGAACACTTTTTTGAAAATTGGTCAATAAATAATACAAATTAATTGAATTAGCTATAAAAAACAGTTTTCAAAAATAAAAATATAACATAGTCTTCGCTCTCATACTGAAAACAGCACTTTTGCGCGCGAACGGGAAGTCGAAGAGAGACATCACGCATTGCCGACATTCAATGATTTTTTTTAAAATTTATTGTTTAAGGTTGTACAGGCCGTAAGGTCTTATTTAAAAGTTTAAGATAACTATTTTATTCTTATAATTTGACAAAAAAGTGATATTCTACAGTACTAACACTATATAATTATGGAAAATGTTTTTTAGAATCGTGAAAAATATTTTACATCGATTTTAGAACATGATTTTTTTCACATTTTGGTATGACTGTAATTTTACAGGTTTTATCAGAGGGTATTCTTGAAGTAGTTATTTTAAATATGGCATACTATTTCATCTGTTTTGTTTTTTATTTAGGGTCTTTTGAGGCATTTTCACTAAGCAACTGAAATTTTGCACCGTGCTTTTTAATCAGATTTAATCACTGTCAAATTTTGAGCAACTTAACACAATGTTTGTCTTACTATACCCAGTACATCCTTCAATCTATTTTTTTTTAATATTCGAGCAAGAGCAGCACTTATATTCTTCGAAGTAAACAGATCGAGCGTGTGCTTTAATAACTGTGAAAATAAGAAAATTAATTGAGGAATATAAAAAATCAAATATATAGAAATCTATAAATAATTCAGTACGTATTCTATATATCATACATCTTGTATATTAATAATTATTAGTTACTATACACATATGAATCGCAGATACATTCGAGTTCTATAAAATTTGTATGCATTATTATGATAATTTAGATTATTTTTATTTGTATTCATTATAGTTACTATATTTTTCACCAAGTATAAAATTTTATTTTATTTTTTTCAATCAGTTCTGATCAGACCGTCGTACTGCGAGCTAGAGGACGTGTTTATTTTGGCTCTCAAGTAAACACTATGTAACAGAGACAATTGTCTAATTGTCTAACCGTAACTTGGATTTGAAAATTATTAAACAAAAGTATTATATTGTCCACCTAATCATATTATCAAGGAAGAAGTTTTCTCAAATTTTTTTCAATCTTTTGGACACCGATTTATAGCCGGTGGCGATTTTAATGCAAAACACCTTTGGTGGGGGTCAAGATTACCTACCCCGACTCCCAGAGGAAAGCAATTGTATGAAGCAATGAAAAAAAAATCACTGTATCCCAATAACTACAGGTGAACCAACCTACTGGCCTGCAGATAAAACCAAGATTCCTGATTTAATTGATTTTGCGATAGTAAAAGGTATTAACAGCTCATATTTCACAGCAAAAACTTGTTTAGATCTATCATCTGATCACTCGCCAATTTTAATTAGTCTTCACTCACAAATAGTTACAAATGCAAC
>JAYJLV010000843.1:0-10565 GCA_036873485.1 Torymus texanus
CATCTAAATTTATAAGGATATGATGATGTGTCTTCTGGAACAGACCACTTTTTATTTTTTGTGTGCCTGTGTAATTTTTATTTATTTTTTTTCTTTTTAAGAATTTTCATTTTTTAAGAAGAAAGAAAAAAACCTTTACATCTTTTCTAAATTTACATAGTAAACTTACATAAGCCAATCCTACTGAGATAAATAGGATTGTCTATATTTAAGTTTTAATATAAATAAAAAAAATGTTTACATGTTTATTGCCATAAGTATTTTTATTATGTAGTTTTACTGTAGCATAAAAATGAAATGAAAAATTGCCAGAATTTTTTACCTTTATATGAATTACACATCCCTCAAAATTTTAAATGTATATTATTTATAGATATTGATATTTTAGAATAAATAAGGGTTAAATTAACAATTTTTCTTTTAGGTATTACCCCTGGAGTTTTGTGAACAGTCCAGGTTGGGTGCAAATTAAATGTGAACTTCGTACACTAAGTCAATTTGCATTCAACTTGAATCCAGATTGGGAACTTCCTCCTAAGAAGGAACAATCACAACCACTCAAAGATGGGGTCCGCGATATGCTTGTAAAACACCATCTTTTTAGTTGGGATCTTTAAGATTTATTTAAGCGGTTTATTTATATTTCACATATCATTATTTATGTATGAAATAATTTTATTCTTATTTCTAAAACTGATAGCAAAATAACTAAGATCTTACTATTTTTATTTTGAAAAGTAACAATTTTTTAAAAATAATTTATATACTTTATAAATACTTTTTATTTTGAAAATTTAATGACAAAAACTTAAGAATTTTAATTAATCTTTTAACGTTTTTATTCATATTTTATAAATTATATTTATAAATCTAGCTAATTTTAAAAATGATAGTCTGAATTATTGACATAATGTTTTTTACATATTAATATCGTGTATTGGAAGGTGTGAAACTATTGTTTTATTTGTATAAACCATTGACCTATCTAGAAGTTGTAAAAGTACCTGCTATATAAGACAATAGTTTGATCACATTGTAAATCTTAAGTGCAATATTTCTTGTCTTAATTTAAATAGTCTGAAAGTGACAAAATTTTCTTATTATAGACGTTTTGTTATAGACATTTTGTTTAAGTCTATAGAAAAACCTTGCCAATGCTTTTGTAATTAACTACTGAAACTCTTTGTTCCGAGCCCTCTGTCCGTCCTATGACACATTTCAGAGAGAAAAAACTTAATTACTAAGTTTATTATACATAAACTTAATAATTACTAATGAACATTATTGTAAAAAGTCTGCAAATAAAGTAACTAGTATGTATTGTTGCATTTATCGAAATAATTAAAGAAGTGGAGCAAATTGATTGTGTATGTGAGAGAATATGTTTGATAAAGAATGTTGAAGAAAGAATGTAACTGTTTTACGTAAACAAATTTTACATAATTTTCGATATACTACATACAAAAATTAAATTATTTAACAGATAATTTATTTAAAAATATTGTAAATACAACAATAAAACAATAAAAATATAAAAATATATTTAAACATTTGTACTTTTGTCTCTAATTATCAAACAAAAAATCACAGTCTTCACTCAAGTCTTCATTACTTTTTAAGTGCTCTTGAATATCACACTTACAATCTCTTTGTTTTATATAAATAAAGTGCAAATCCATGACATTAGTTCCAGTAAGACCAGTTTTTACAAGATTTTTTCCATTTTCAAATCTTGAAAAAAAATGGTAACTATCATTTTGCTTTAAGATGTTCTTAGGTAATGTATTTTCTATTAAATTGAGTTTCATTTCTAGTTCTTTCAGCTCTTTTGGAATTAATGTAACTTTCTTTTTCTCCATAATCTCTTTTTGAATTTTCATCAACTTTGGTCCAAATGCAGGATGTCCAAAAGCACCAGCTGCATCAGTCGGCCCATCTTGCCCATCTGTTCCAGCACTAAGAAATAAGACAAAATATTTTGCTAACACTGGATCTTTTGCCATTTCACTTAGCCAATCTAATGAAAATCGAAGAGCAAGTTCTTGATTTCTTCCTCCTTTACCATTACTCTCCACCACTACTGTTGGTTCACCTCCAGCTAGCAGTAACAGACTTTTACCTTTACCTAACTCCATTAAGATCTTAAACATCTTTCTAAGTTTTTCTTCCTTTATATTTAAAATTTCTATATTCTGTTTTAAAATCTCAACAACAAACTGATCCTCACTAGAGAAATCCTTTTCTAAGGCATGGCACATTGTTCTTGTTAGTTCAGCATATGCATAACTAACATCCTTAACATTTCCTTCTACTGTACTTGTTAAAATAACACTTTCTAGATCAAAAAGTTTTGTAGCATTTTGAGCAGCATGCAGGGCTGTGTCATTATTACCAATTATTATATTTTCTACATGCTTAAACTTTCCTTCCTCTGTCATATCCATCCCAGTTAAAGATTCTGTTTCATCTTCAGATACTATTAATTTTACATCTTCTTCAAGACTGTCGTAAAGATTATACTTTTTGAGAACATCAACTGCTTCAGTTTGACAGTATTCTAAAAAAAACATTTTTCATGAAGTCATTAAAGCAATATTTAAAGACCTTACTTAAAATCCACTTTTTAAAACATAATTTCAAGACAATTTTATTAATTATTATTAAAATATACATTTCCATTATGAAAATAAAATAATTTTTTCTAAGTAGGTATAAATGTTAACCCAAATTTTATCGAATTCTCGAAAGTTTAATTACCTTTGGTAATGGGGCAGGTGGGCCCACTGGCGATGGATTCTAGTGGATCACCCACAATATCCGAGAGCACGAGAGCTAAAACTTTCGCCGGATAGGCAATTCTCGCGAGTCCACCACCTTTGACACTCGACAACTTTTTCCGGACGCAGTTAAGCTCGGTGATGCTTGCACCAGCGTTCTGTAGTGTTTTGCAAAGTTCTCTCTTCCTGTCTGCCGTTAGCGGTGGTTTCGGTCTAAATAACAAAGCTGAGCCACCACCAGATACAAGCACTATAAGAGTATCTTTCTCTGTTAGACCCTCTGCAAGCTTGACAATAATATCGGTGTTGGCAAGCGCTGCGGTATCCGGCTGATTATGTTCTGCACCCTCACGGTATTCAATCACCCCCGACCTCATGAGCATCTGGAGGTATTGCAGGTGCAACTCTCGTCGTTCTTTCAGCCCCTCGAATCCCTCAGTCGCGATATCGTCGCACTTCAGCGAGGCTCTTGGTACGGAGATGACACCGCGCTTTAGCCGCTCACCAAGCAGCTTCTCCAGAGCGTAGGCCATACCCGCGACGGCTTTACCGAAGCCTACTATGTACACGTTGTCTGTGATGGCGTGAGGCTTGCCATCGATGACGAGGTCATTGTCAATGAGTTTCACCTTTTGTTCGATTAGGACGGCCGGCATTACTGACGACACACCGCCGTCGAAGATTCGCAAGAGTTCCGCTCGCGCGGTCCTCAGATGCTGCGCGTCTACGTCCATCAGGAATGACGTGGGTTTTGAGGATGTACTCAAGGTCAAATGCTGATTAGTTTTACAAATATTTGGCGAATGTTTAAGGAGGGAAATTAGGTTAGGTTTACTTACGAATGTTTTTATCGCGTTTTTTTTTGTGAATAAATAAAGCGATGACATTTAAACCAAGGTTCTATATGTAAGTCGATAGGTGTTTGTGGTATTTCTGGATAAAAAATAACATTTAATTTAGATGCTGAGTATGTTATATTTATTAGTTTGTCCGCTTTAACAGTGACCTTAATATTGACGCGAACTCAGGCGATTTTTTTTTATATGTAGATAAGATATCTAATGAAGATAAGCGTAATACGTAGATATAAAACATTACATTAATAATGAACGATTGTTTCATACATTAGAAAAATATTTGATGGCCCTGAAAAGGGCCGATTATAATTTTAATGAAATTTTGTGAAATTTAGTTAAACAAAAGTTTAGATTTAAGATGATTTTTCGGTCTTCTTCGGAAGGAGAACAGCCTGGATGTTAGGCAAGACACCACCCTGGGCAATAGTGACTCCAGAGAGTAGCTTGTTCAGCTCCTCGTCGTTACGGATGGCCAGTTGAAGATGACGAGGTATGATTCTAGTCTTCTTGTTGTCCCTTGCAGCGTTTCCAGCCAATTCCAGAACTTCCGCAGCCAGATACTCCATGACAGCTGCAAGATAAACTGGTGCACCAGCACCGACGCGCTCGGCGTAGTTACCCTTGCGTAGAAGACGATGGATTCGTCCTACTGGGAACTGAAGTCCAGCTCTGTTGGAACGAGTCTTTGACTTGCCCTTTACTTTGCCTCCTTTACCACGTCCAGACATAATAGCTATTTGCTCTTGTAATACGTGCTTACTCGTTGAAAACAAGAGAAAGAATAATTTTGTCAGTCACCGCCAGCCTTTTTATAGTCTTTCGCATAGTCGCTCCGCGCCAATAAACGCGGGAGATTCGCGTCGCGGTGGGAGTTGCGTCGATGATGGCGCTGCCGCGATGCACACTCTGATTGGCGCGGGGCAACCTCGTTCTCGATTATAAATAGTGCGGGCGAACCCAGTCATTTTTTATTCTATCTCTGACAGTCAATTGATAGACCTGTGTACGAAAGTCACTTGATAGCAATTTCCTGAAGATGCCTCCGAAAGCCAGTGGTAAAGCTGTGAAGAAGGCTGGCAAAGCAGCCAAGAACATCACGAAGAGCGACAAAAAAAGTCGCAGGAAGAAGAGGAAGGAATCATACGCTATCTACATTTATAAGGTACTGAAACAGGTCCACCCCGATACCGGCGTCTCCAGTAAGGCGATGAGTATTATGAATAGTTTCGTCAATGACATCTTCGAGCGCATTGCCGCTGAGTCATCTCGCCTTGCTCAGTACAACAAAAGGTCGACGATTACGTCCCGGGAGATCCAGACGGCTGTCAGGCTTCTCCTTCCTGGTGAGCTCGCTAAGCATGCTGTCAGTGAGGGTACCAAGGCGGTGACCAAGTACACCAGCTCCAAGTAAATACTTGGATAAATGATTCAATAAACAATCGGCCCTTTTCAGGGCCACCATATATTTTAAACAAGGAACTGTTCTATTATTATTTTTTAGAATGTAACTAATGTGATTATAAAAAAAAAATAAATAAATTTAAAACTTCTGTATTAGTATTGACATTTTTTTAACTTACGGTGTTACAAAAATAACGTAAAGGAGCAAAAAAAAAAGAAATTAACGAAGCCAGAAACCGTGAAAATATATAACTCAATAAAAAAATGTATATTTTACGATGAGGGTTGGATCTAGTAGTAGTCACTAAACAAACCCGCAACTTAATATTCGCATTATAAAGCGAGTCACCCCTACGAATTACTATCGAAAAATCTTCATTTTATCTTTCATCATTTTGCCATTGTGTACTTACCATTCGATTGTAAAATTTTCAATTTTATATCAATTTAATTGAATAAATGATAAATTAAGTTACCGAGTTGTGAAACTCTATACTACCTAGGTAGTTTTTTTAACCAATATTTATTTTAAATGCTTAAAATGTAGATTATAGATGGCGGACAACATAAATGCAGAAGCGACAAAACAAAACAGTTTCCTAACCTCAACAAAACAGACAAACTCGTGAATAGTAACGTTTACTTGCTCCTTGCAGCATATTTTTACTAAATGTACTCGTGAAAAGGTGCAACGAAAAATCAGAATGGTGCGAAAGTACATTAGAAAAACTCAGAGACAATCATGGGCACCTGAGCGTATGAGAATGGCCATCGAGGCTGTCATAAAACAAGGTATTAGCATTAGGAAAGCTTCAATGGAGAATGAAGTTCCACATGCGACGCTATCTAGAAAGATTCAGCAATGTAGGTGTGATCCTGGAAGACAAGTGGAATTGCTTGCTAACCCGAAAGGTCGGTACTATATTTCGTAATGTTTATTTGTAAGTTTAAATAACTAATTTAAGAACGTACGTGAGGTGCTGGTATGTTAATTGGTTTGCAATTTTTCGATTTTTGTAGTAAGACTCGATTGTAAAGTATTTTATTGTTACAGGATACAATCTTCAAACAGTATTTTCAAAAGAACAGGAAGATGTTCTATGCAAGTATATTTATACATTAGAAAACCAAATGGTTAGTTTAACCACACTAGACGTGAGACGTTTAGCTTTCCAAATAGCAGATAAGTTTAATCTTCCTCATCGATTTAATAAAGATGTAGAATCAGCTGGTGAGGATTGGTATCGTGGATTCTGTAAGAGAAATCCTGAAGCTTCAATAAAAAAGACTGATTCTTTAGAGAAAAACCAGACCTTCACAAAGGAAAAAGTGTATAAATTTTTTGATTCCTTAGAAAATATTATTGAAAAATATCAATTAGAAGCTAGCGATATATACAATCTTGATGAAGCTGTAATTACATGTTCGTTAAAATGCAACTCAACAGTATCTTCACCACAAAACGGCTCCACATCAACAGATAAAAATAAGTTAGTAACTGCTGAAATTTGTTTTTCTGCTAGTGGTGTTTATATGCCGCTCATGTTAATTTTTCCTTGTAATAAAAAGTATAAAACAGTGATGAAAGGAGCACCATCTGGGTCATGGGCGGAATTTGAGTCAACAGGACAAATGCAATTACATATATTTTTAAAATGGTTAAAAAAATTTATAGTATTTTCAAAAGCTTCTCCAGACTCTCCTGTTTTGTTATTATTAGATGGTTATAAATCATATTTAAAAACCTTGGGAGTATTAGAAATTACGCAAGAAAATGGTATTCACATAATTTGTTTACCATCTCATTGTACCGAAAAATTACAACCAATACAGTATAGTTTCGCAAAAACACTTAGTGCAGCTTATACAAATGAAGTAACAAAGTGGCAATACTCTAATCCGGGATTATCTGTTTCTATTAATGAAGTTTATCAACTCTTTGGAAATGCATTTTACAAAATATGTACAGTAGATATCCCACAGGAAAGCTTTAAAAATACAGGTATTTGGCCACCAGACAGAGATTTATTTGAAGATATACTTACTCCAACTTTAGAAGGTAATAGTTTTAATTAAATTTTTTTCTAACAAAATTTACAAAAAAGTATTATATCTGTGTTTTTGTCTGAACTATTGAAAGTTTTTTTTGAGGCATGCTTGCAGTGGATTGTTCTTGTTCCTTATATTTCAATAGATAATAGAAAGTGTGAAATCATAGAAAAGGTTGCTAATACAATTTTTTTTCATAAACTTTATTTAAAAAGGATTTCACAACATATGATATAGAATTTACAATGCAGAACTACAAATTTTCACATCATATTTTTTAAGTTCATCTCTTAAGTTCATTTTTTTAATTAAAATAACTTTCTAAGAAATCAATATTTTTTATTTCACAAATGCAGAAAGATAAATTTATTATATGGTTGTGGAAATGCGCTCAATGCTAAAATGGTAATTTCTTCACTTTGGGGGATAATTAAAAATCACAAAGAGGCACAGAACAGTTATTATTTACACATATACATTTTTCTATTGCAAACATACTTTTATTTTTTTTATACCTATGTCTTTATTTTATAAATGTGTGATTTTACTTTATAGATGTTATATCTAAAACAAAGCCTTGTAAGCCTTGTATAGATGATGAAATTGAAATAGATGAAAGTGGGAATACCAAAGAAGATATAGCTATGAATAGGCAGATCACACAAGTTGGTGAAAATGAATTACATGATCCAATAATTATAATTTCACAAAAAAATAAGCAGCCATGTAATATACAACCTTTGGCGGCAGAAAATAATAGTGACTCAATAGAGTTTGAGGTAAAAACTGGTTTTGAATACTTTGTAGATAAGTGAGTAATACTAATATCTATATGCATTTCTTTACATAGAATATTGGAGAAAATGATGAAATAGTTTATAGCAATACACATGAAGATAAAAGTATAAGCCCAGTTATTATCCCACCTGAAGCTCAGTTATCTGAAGTACAAATAAAAGATTTACCAAGTTTGATGCAAAGTGAACAGAAACTTTACTTCTATATTTCCCCATACAGGTTAAAAGTATCATCTTAAAAATGTAGCTTGTATATGTAGGGCACACATTTATTTTAACAAGTTTGGCCTAATTCTTACATGTTCGTTAAAATATTTAAGTTAATTCATGAGATAAAGGTGTAAAATCACACTGCATTAAACCTGTTAAAAATATATTTTTTTATGAAAATCATAATTCTAAAAAGTAAAATTTATAAGTAGTGTACATATAATATTATAATTAATATTTTTTATATCTGTAACATATCGTTTTATATAAATATTTTTAAATTATATAAAACTTGAATTTAATAAACAAAATGAGTAAAGTTTTTATAAAAAAAAAACAAGTATGAAAGTAAATTTATTCAATTATCATAAAATCTTTTTAATTATTTGTTTTATGAATTAAATAGAAAATAAACATAGATAGATATCTCATTCTGTTTTTATAAACATATTTTAATAAATTGTAAATACATATAGTTACTAACAGTTGCAGCTATAGTGCTAAAGCTTTATTGATATACCTGTATTCACATAAAGTTGTATAAGTACAAACTCATAAATTAAGTATTTATGTTTATTAATTTTAAAATATGTGTATAGAATATCAAAATGTAATAAAGATTATTTTAAACTGTTAAATTTCATATTTACATTTCCTATGTAATATGAATCTAATAATGCATGAAATAAATGTACTGTTGCCAACTGTAAAATTTACAAAATCTGTTTTACATATCTAATACTAAAATAAAAAGATTTGTTTTAAAATATCAAAATTTATTTTTTGTTCAACTTTTTCATATTATTCATTTATATAAAATGTAAACTTGTAAAATTAAAAAAATTTGTAGAATAAATACATAAATGTGTAATTAAAGCATATATTAAAGCCTTTTTCATAGTCATAATAAATTCAATGCACAAAATATTTGACTTTAAAATTTATCTTGTGTTATAAGAATGAAATGTAAAAGAAAAAGATTAAAAAATCATCGAATATTAAAATAATTTATAATTCTTCATCCAAATCAAAATTTTCTTCTGGGAAATCACCAACTTTGATACATGATGGCCTCACAAATCCACCATACTTGTCAGAACATTCAAAATATTTTTTTCCTGCAACTGAGCCATTGTTTTTACCAAAAGGTTCATCATATTTTACACCAACCCACCATCCAGGTTTGAAATCAGTATTTCCAAGGTACATAATCGTTGCTCTTCGCTTAGGATTTCCTGCCACAGTAACTTCACACCTGTCATTAATTTTCATACTCTTCATCAGATGTTCTTCATTTTCTAATTCACGTTGCTTTTCTTCTTCTTTTTTTCTAGCCTCTTCCTCATTATACTTTCCTAGACGGTGCTCTTTGAGGAATGCTTTAACTGTGTCAGGCCTTTTGGCATACTCATCTTCCGATAATTCAAACTTTTCTACAGTAGCTGGATCTAGTTGTTCGCTGTCACCACTAACATGTACCCTCATCCCATCTTCAATGGGATAAGATCCTATTGTACGACTAATTTCGTTTGGTTTGCATACAATATCATCATTTTTATTATAAACTTCTAATTTCATAGTATTTGGTTGGAAACCAACAAGAAGTTCTAATTTGTTTTTTAGTTCTTCAATGGTAATATCTTTTTTAAATCTACGTTCCACTGAGTAACTTTCATTGTTTGAACTTGTGATTACAACATTAACAAAACTTAAACCACTTGAGTTATCCATTGTTTATGTTTTTTTTTATTATTAAAAAATATATATTATCATTAACCAAAGAAAAATCACTGTTGACACTGAAAAAGTAAAAAATATTTCTTATATTACAAAATAAAAAATACAAGATGACAAAATATCAAATATGCAATATTTAAGCTGCTTTAAGTTACCAAATAAGGATTTGTATCAGTCTCGATCGGTGTTTCACAGGTTATAAGAAATAGTATATGCCTTGAAATCAAACTATCAGAAAGGTACCGAATAGCTAATTTCAGAGTACGACGAGCGAAACTGCATTGTGCAATTAACTTCAAAGTAGTCGAGCGAGCAAACCGCGAGAAAAAACTATTTTTAAATGTGGCCGATGTCGAATTAAGCCCATATAACGCAAAAAAGAAGTCTCAATTAATTCTATCAGTTCTTGTATACCTAAATATTCATTTTTTTTCTATTTCAATACTCATTCGATTCATAAACCACGTTTCTATTCAAATCTTGCGGTTAACTTTACGTCAATATTACAGTAAAATTCTTTCAAGTATCTGACTGTCAGAAAAATACAATGCGTTAGGGAGTATCTACATATCGATGTGCCAGAAGAAGAACATTAATAAAAATTTGTCTTCCTGAAAAACATGAATAAAAATTTGTTTTATTGAAAAACATGAATAAAAATTTGTCTTATTGAAAAATATCAATAAAAATTTGTCTTACTGAAAAATATGAATAAAAATTTGTCATGCTGAAAAATA
>JAYJLV010000854.1:0-10565 GCA_036873485.1 Torymus texanus
GAGAGAGAGAGAGAGAGAGAGAGAGAGAGAGAGAGAGAGAGAGAGAGAGATAGAGAGAGAGAGAGAGAGAGAGAGAGGGAGACGATTTAGCTGCCGTTCACGTCGTCTTGTTTTTAATTTCGGATCGCATTTATTCTTATGTTTGCACGCGCGCGCACGAGAGAGACGAGCGGCGTCGCACTTTATAAATTGCCGGAGGCGTTTTCACGCAATGCACGTGCGAATTTCCCGCTGATTAAACATTCCTCTGGAAATTTCCCTTAAAGAGAGATATTTCTTTTACCGTCAGAGGATGATGAAGCTGCGCTGCGGTGTTTTCCTTGACAAAAACTGTCGCTGCAACTGAGACGCGCATTCGCCAAAGACTTTTTTAAAGCTTGTTTTTATTTGTATTGCTTTTTCAAAACTTTTATTTTCTAGGGATTATAGGGTTGTTAGTAATTATCTCACGTTTTAAATTTTAACGACCCAGTGCACTGAAAATGCACATGTATATATTCGACAGAAATATAAACCGAAGAAATATAAAAGGGCATCACTTTGCGCTGTTGATTTGAAATAAAATTTCGTTTCAAATTTCATAAATATTTAACAGAAAGCGTAATGTCGCCGCAGTATTTGATAATTTTTTTTAGTAAAATTCAGCAGAGGAAATTATGAATTTTAATAATAACAGCTTTTTATTTCTTGGAAAACGTATTGTTGTACATGATAAAATTCAGTTTTTTTAAAAGAATATGGGAATTATAATTTTTTTTTTCCATTTAATGTGCCGTACTGTACTCGAAGAGAAAAACCACGACGAAATATGAATCTTGTGCGTATAGTTTTATTTCGGCCGGGACCGTAGTTACTCCTGAAAGATCAGTTACGCGTCACTACAGATGCGATGTTTTGGTTCTAACGACATCGGGCCAAATAAAAGCCATCCACCATCGACTCGCGAGCATGACCTATTTCTTTCCCACCAAAAAGACAGCGTTCCCGTTTGTACACTCTTCCGCCGCGCGTTTGCACTTTACGATTGTTTTAAGATCCGGCCGCGTCCATGCGCGGATTTAACGTCCCTGTACACAGACGGGCGTGCCGTTTTTCCACAATGGGCCACAGCCCGAAACGACGGGGCGACTTTACGAGAGCTGCACCGGCATATCATTCCGCTAAGTTATGGTTTCCATTATCCCCGCCGGCGCTTTTCGGACGCGGTGAGTTACACGCGTCACGCGCGAGGGATTTGTAGCCCTGACTATAACTTATATGGAGGCAACTATAGCGCGCACGCGCGCGCACCGGGATAAGCACTTACCTGATGAAAACTCGCGCTCGCTCTCGAAATAATCTATTCTGAGATTGGCGGCAGCTGTGCGGTCACTCGGCGCATGAATAAACATGCGTAGGCCTGTACGTGCGAATATTGAATTATGCAGAGAGCAGCGGAGTCGGAGACGTTTCCCGCGCATAGCCCAGTTACGGCGCGCATAACTTCGAGCTCCAGCGCGCTTTTCGCTGTGCGCCAACTTTTAGAGAGACGCCACTGCGCAGCTCGAGTTTGTCTTTCCAAGACGAAGCCGCGTGATTCGGCGAATCCCGCTGCGATACTGTGTGGCTGTTTTGCAGGCGGCATTTCCTTCTTCCGAGGAAATTAATAACAGCCTCAACTTGTACCGAACTTTAACATTGGAGGCAAAAGTTATGTGCGTGATAATACCCATTCTGCAAGTCTATAAGAGCAACAATTCCGTAAAAAACGAGCAATACTGTACATTCTCGGCGCATTTCGCGCCTCCAGTCGATCGCGCTTCCATACACGGTTCATCAGCGCCAAAGATCGAAATATTCGTCGTAAAAAATGCCGCGTGCGCACAGCAGCCACACGGTTATTCCGAATCAACCGTGCGTCGAGAATGGGGGGAGCGCGGGACGACTCAGCGAGGCGCGTGATCGCTCGGGAATTCAAAATTCATGTATATACCGCGAACGTCCTTCTCTTTCCCCTTCATCGCGGCCGCGTTGACCGTAATAAACGGCGCACCGCGAGACACGCCACTTCGTCCCCCTCCTCGCCTCGCCTAGCTACCCCCCGGGCGCGGCCGTTGGAACGGACGTTGATGTGTCTCCGAAATTCGCGCGCCTGCGCCGAGACAGCCAGAGAGCGAGAGAAAAAGATAGAGAGCGCTTTTATACGCTGTGTACACGGAGTTTAAAAAAAAGGGACCATACGTCATAGCGCTTCGACGCTTCAATTTATGAAGGGATAAAGCGCGCGCCGCGCATATTTTTTTTACTTTTCTTCGCACGGGGAACAGGAGGAAAAAGGGACGCTCGTGTTTTTTGCTTTGATGCTTTTAATTTACACGTTTTCCGAGCAATACGTGATATACTAAAAATTTTACTGATCGCATTTTATCAGGGCATACCAATAACTTTTAATATTTATTTCTTCATTTATTAT
The DNA here is from genome assembly GCA_036873485.1 of Torymus texanus. Classification (NCBI taxonomy): domain Eukaryota; kingdom Metazoa; phylum Arthropoda; class Insecta; order Hymenoptera; family Torymidae; genus Torymus; species Torymus texanus. The sequence continues at coordinate 2,453 of JAYJLV010000854.1, forward strand.
TTTACGAAATAGTCGAGACAAAAATCGTGTTTTTTGTCATTCAAGGCCAGCATAGCTTACCGATAATACAGTGTGCGGCTGTACTTGTATTTATATCAGATAAAAAGATCTTGTATATTTCTAAAAACTTTATCGCATCGTCAATGTTTGTTTTGCGGCTCGATAAATATGATATGCGCGCACATGATAATTAGATTCACAAGAGGATTTTTATCTAGACCTTACAGAATCAGAGTAGATTATCTCGGGTTTTCATGCTCCGCATATTAATCACACGAGTCATTCGTTGATATTTCTTTTGCAGCAGCGTTTACGTCAGTAAATTGACTTTACCTACGTCCTTCGGCCCGTCATCCATGAAATCGTTTTAGCTCACTCGAAAAAAGCCACTAGAAAAAAATTCGGCAACAAACTCTGCTCCTCGGGCAGCCTGGAAAGGCATAAAGGACACATTCCCGATAAAATTTTTCCGGACTGATGGGGGAGCGAAGCCAAGGCAAGATCGATCACCGTTCGTCTATCGAGCCACGCGCCTGTAAAAGTCATTAGACGAAAACAAAAAAGGGCTCCTCGACCGAAAAAAGCTCGCTGATGCTCGTGTAAGAAAATCGGCGAAATTCCGAGCTCCGCGCGGTCATTAATCGCGCGGATTAGGCGGATATCGCGATCGGAGGCGGAGAGCAGACGTGCACTGTCATTGATAGTTGTGATTAATGCGCGCCGCCGCGATAACTCGATTATGCGGGACAGCGCTTCTCACTTCTCTCGCTCGCTCGCTAGCCCCGTGTCTTAACTCTATCGGCCGTCTCCTGCGGTTATATCTACATCGACAATGTACGTACCCCGCGCTTGTTTCTCGCTTTTGTTCGCTTATCAAGCGCACTTCCGACGCGCAGTGTACAAAAGTCTTTTTTCTTTTGGAAGGAATGCTTTTTTTACTCTTGATTTACTCACTCTGAGTGAGACTCGTTTACTCGTACGGAGATACACGATTTATAGAGGAGCAATACTCTCGATGCGGATGCTGACCGCAGAATCAATCGTTACTTCGGTAGAGGGAGAAGTCTGTTGTTTCTACTTCGTAGAGAATATAATAAGTAGGGAAAAAAGTGCAGCCGTGCATTTATCTACACGGAGAGAAATTTTGTAGTGAAAATTACAAATATTCGAGACAAAATTACCAGTTTCAATTGTAATGGACGGACAGACTGCCAACTTTAAACTTTTTACCATATAGTGCCTTGTAAATTTATTTTATCGCTAATTTTAATTTAAAAAATAATTTTTTTCTTTTTTTTTGTTTTGTTTATTGTTAATGGATATATTATTTTTAATATAGAAATAGAAACAGAATCAAGGATGAAAAAACATTAAACTGAAAAAAAAATTTTTATGGTATAAGCGGGATTCGATCCGACGATCTTTGGATTGAGAGTCCGACGTCCTACCGACTGTGCCACGGGAGAACTTAACAACAGTCATTTGAATCGCCGTTATTAGTTACTGAAAATATGTGTATTGTTTTCATTTTAGCGTCGCGCACGCCTCTACTATCAATCTTCTAAAACACAATAATGCGCAATGCGCATGCGCGAGTACACAAATACCATGTTAGTGAATAAAATTTATCGGTTACCTAGTAAAATTTAACATTTTTACTCAGATAATTTGGTATTTTTTTAAAGTTGTTATGGTAGTTTTTCCTGGGGAACTTATAAATTGTATTAGAAACCTGGAAATATTACGGCTTTTGACATCTGTCCATGTTCCACCAAGGCACCTTGGCAATTTCTACTCTAAAATTTCTCTCCGTGTAGATGCTAATAGATAAGACATTTACAAGCTCTCTAATAACGACGCTATTTTCAGTAAAAAGTAAATAGATAAAAGCACTATGCCATTTTTCTGAATAGGCATTGGCGTTGTTACTTCAAGTTCAGAAACCCTCAGGCGATGGATGTAGTTGTCGCGTAATTAACTGTTCGAAATTGCCTGATTTGGCTAATTAGATATGGTACGCACAATTACCTATACCCTCTAAGTGTAAAATAGTGAAAAATCATTATTTCTGTACGAAAATAGTGGAAATGCACTATTTCAATAGTGCATATATTCAATCTTTCAAATATATTATAATTAATTACGCTAGATTAAAAAGTGATAAGCATTACTAAAATAGTAAATGCCTATTTTTGTAGGGAAGGAGCTTTAACTACTGAACTTATAATTCTTCAATATTTTACATTTCGAGAAATAGATTTTAAATTTATGTTCTAAATAATAGTAAACTTTTGTCATTTTGCTTGAACAAATCCTTTTATCCTGGGTTCAGATAAAAAGTAAAGGGCGTGTTTTATTTTCTGCACAGAAAACCTTCGACGTCTCAATTGCGTGTATCTGATTCACATCGATAATAATCTGATGATGATAAATATATCATCGATCCGAGCTGGCGAAAAAGCCATCTCCTTGGCATGTTCGATTCTCACGGTTCGGGTCTATTTAAAGTGCGGAAACGAGTGGCCATTGTCCGCCGAGAAGGTTTAAAATACTACACGTAGTAGGTGTAGAGGGGGAGCGAGGTATATGTAAGCGCGCGTTGATATGATTGATGATGCCCGGAGAGAAAGGCCTTGCGAGCAGGTGCTACTACACAGCAACCAGGTAGAGAGAGACTCTGTGCTGAGTAATTCCTCGCGTGATGCGAATGAACTCTCGAAGGAGTTGGGGAGTTTTGAAGGAGGGGGAAGGGGGAAGGAGTAGGCGATAAAAATGACATGAATGGTAGAATTAGCGGAGATGAAAATGGCCTTTTGTTTTCCGTGGGGCGAAAGTTGAACTCGGGATTGAATGCAGTTCATCGTATGAAAAAATCACCGTATGAAGTAACTTATTGTGAAGTGCATAGTAGCTCATCTTTGTTATAGAAAAACATTAATGAGGATAGAAGTAATATTTAACATATAATTTTGATTTGGAAATTAAAGACAAAGATATTCTGTCTTTAATTTGAATTTAATCGAAATCAAATGAACGCTCGTTGCGTATAAAAATATTCATTAATTGAAATTCGTTTGTTTAAAACAACAATTTGTTGCGAGCCGTAACTTTCCCAAACGTATTAATCCACCTTCGTTAATACTTTTCCGTCGCTTTCGCAACCTCTGGGCGACAATTACACTAATGGCGCCATTATTAACAATTTAAATTTAATTAGGATACAGCATTTGCGTTATAATTAAATCGAAATTACGAGAAACATTTAACTGTTAATGGCTTTGTTGCGTTCGCGTTGTATTTAATTCCCTTTCCCTTCCCTCGTACTTTATTTCTGCGTTTTCTTCCGTTATCATATCGAAATCAATTCACGCGCGGTGTCGAATGTTTTCGCATCATCAAAGATCTGTATGTTTTGCGAATCGGACACGGGATAGTGCAACACACGCGCGCTTATGTACACTCCATAGGTGCGCGGGGGGAGGAGGGGCGTTGACGAGAAATACCTGTACGCGAAGCAACGGAAAATAAAACGGAAGCCCGCGCGTATCGCTATAAAAAAATTCTATATGAAAAATTGCGCCGCTGCGGGGCTGGATTCAATTAAAAAAAAATACAATGCCACCATTGCCAACGGCCTATTTCGCACTCTTTAAAGGGGATGCCGCTTGCGTGTCTCGCGCGTACGGCGTTGTTCAAATACACTTCCACGGGGCTCTATAGTGCACATTAAAACAATTATTCAATTTCCGAAAACCCTTTTCGAGTCTTTTAGAACTTCTAAAGTATACTTTAATAACAGTAATGGTCTTGTAAAGAAACATATTTAAATTTTATTTCCAAATAAATTATGATTTAAAAAAAATTTATTATTTATTCCATCACTGGCTTTACTTTAGATGACTTTTATTTGTAAAATGAAAAATAAAAGCTACAAAACCTAAAAAGATGTAATTGTCTAATTACCTTCCGATATGATAATTAATTAACAAGCCCAAAAGGTGGAACGTTTCTGCGAGTGACTAATAAGGGAGGAATGTTTCGCTTTTAAAAATAGAAAGAAAGAGCGAAAATAAATCCAAGAGCAATCCTCGACCCAATGGAATCTAACACGCTTCCGGGGCGCTATTTTCGTCGTCGATAAATAAACAGCCAAGCTCTGTTGCTCGTGCGCGCTCGCCCAATGATTACTCAAAAGCGAGAAGCCCGAGATGCGCGAATCCTTGTTACGCCGCTTGATTTATGAGCCCACGGCTGCCACCGCCGCGCCGCCGCGAACTTACGTGCGAGAGTTCGAAGCACTCGCTCCGACGGGGAAAAAAGTGCGCGCGTGCGGTAATTTTTATCGATCTCGGCTCTGCACGCCGAGGATGCTTCAAATATAATGTTCGACGCGCTGTGTGAGCTCCACCGTTATTACCGGGGATCGATGCCGGAGGATAGAATCGTTGAAATAATCATCGAATGCTAGTTCTTCGGTTAGCTATACCTTGTGCTACGATGAAATCTAGTACTTGTATATTGATATCTTTATTTATTCTTTTAACTCCCATAATTTCAATTTTATCGTTAAAGTATACATAACTTCTGTTTCCATTTCTAATAGGGAACTGGCATTAAAAATTCTATTAGATCTGTCATGTAAAATAGCAAAAATTAATTGATACGTATTTTTTCTTTTCTCAAATAAATGAATATTAACAAAGATATAGCAAGTTGAATTGGGTGTGACGTCACAACCTCGGTCGCGCTATTCCACTGCAGTATAACTATATACATATAGTCCGATATAGTGACGTCACGCGTTATTTTCAACTTGATGTCTCTCGGTTAATATTCATTTATTTGAGAAAAGAAAAAATACGTATCAATTAATTTTTGCTATTTTACATGACCGACCTAATAGAATTTTGTATGCAAGTTCCTTATTGTCCAATTCAGATATATTATAAAAGATAAAGAGTTTACAATAAATAATATGCTTTGAAAAATATTGTTTAAATAAAAATGGATAAATCAGCGTTTTTCTAAACCAGTGTTCTTTTATTTTACAAAGCTGGAATCTGAGTCAAATCATTTGTTTCGAAAAGATTTTTTAAAGTCGTCTATAGAACAAAGAGAATGAAAACAATAATATTCTCAACTGGAGTTGGACTCGAATAACTACATCTTCACTAGTTATGGGATTTTCAATTTTTCTTTGTAAAGCCTTTTGCACGCGTTGTTTCATGTAGCTGCTATACTGAAAGAGAAACGAATAGCAACAACGTTGCCGAGTCTGTATAGAGTTAATATTTCGATAACGCCTTGTAGATGGAAAGTTTGGAGTATTTTCCATGGCTTCAAACTATTTTATTCAGAGTAACTGGCTTCTTTTTTATCAACTTGTTTTGAAATTGATCAATTTCTTTGAATTTACTTTAATTGTCGAATGCTTTTATTTATTTACTATTCCATCAGGTTAATTATTATTTTTGCTTGTATGTCAGCTCACGTTGCTTTCGAGATTAACTTTTTTGCACATGTATATATTTACCTTTATACAGCGATTCAATTTATGATTTGGTAAAGTAATCACTCTCTCGACAGCCATCAGTTGAAAAATCAAAATATGTTCAACTTCCATTTGCTCTCTAGTTTTTTGCAATCCCCACATTTCTCACTAGCCTCCGCATGTTTATAAAAGCAAGCATTACGCGGTAGACTTACTGTACGGGGAAAACTGCGTACAGCCAGAGCACGGTGCTTCGATCAACTCGGCAGTCATGTTGACTTCCGCGCGCAATTCGGGCCCGCCGAGCATAACAAGCGCGGTTATTACCGCGAGGATCATAAATAATACAAAGCAAGCTCAGCCGCTCTCCGTCACTGGGCCAGCCAGCGACTTTTTTCGCACTTTCGGGGTATGGCGTTATCGCCGAGCCATCATTGTACATGCTCGCGTGCGATGAAGATTGAACGATCAAAATTAATCGTATTCCGCGCCGGAGTGGTCGATGGCATTAATTGGCTGCCGCACCACCGCCGCGGCTAGGCTCGGGATTTCACTGCCGCTGCATTGCGCCGCCGGCCAGAAGAATTTTATGGCCAAGGACGTCGCGCATGCTCGTCATTTTGTGGACAGAGATCGTTGTCATTCCGCAAGTAGGTTATTTATGCACTCCGCCGGAAATTTCGGTTTTATTGTTATAAACGTTTAGCTCGTGACTCATCAAATGTACTCTCTCTCTCTCTATCTCTATCTCTATCTCTATCTCTCTCTATCTCTCTCTATCTCTATCTCTATCTCTATCTCTCTCTATCTCTCTCTATCTCTCTCTATCTCTATCTCTATCTCTCTCTATCTCTCTCTCTCAAAAAAAACTTCTTACATATATTTTTTCTCATGCATTTGCTACAAAGGAAGTCATAGCATTTGTCTTACTATTGATGAAAACGTGAGGTTATAACCGTACGAAAGTCTCTAGACTTACACGGGGAGAAATGTTCGTTTTAAAATTATTACACTATTTAGTTCCGCGCGGAGACAAACTCGTATTATTCAGGTTATTTAATATACCTTCAGTAATTAATAATCTAAACTCTATGAAAAAGTAATATTACTGGTTATAAACTTTGCTATACCAGTATGCTAAATTTTTTATTTTTAATAATTAATATATTACAAAATGATTTTTACTAGATATTTGTACAATTTTGCCTTTGTAATTACAATTGTAGCGATATATCGATGTAGTATAGGTTCATTATTTAATACTTGTAGCATGAAAAAATTGAAAACAAGATTATATTTTCAGAACGTTCTCGTATATAAAGTTATTTTGCAAGGTACACAGATACCATGATTTTCACGTTTTAGACTGATACGCTTTTTATCATGAGGTCCGAAGCAGCACGAGAGTTTCGTTGTAAATAATAGCGTGGGGCGTTAAAAAAGAGTGGAGCAAGGATCCGCGTAAAGTTGGCCACTCCTCGCCTAACGTCGCATCATCGTCGTCCTCGTCGTTGCAGAAAGAATCAAAAAGCCGTTAAGCGCCTTATAGAATTTTTCATAGGAAAAAAGAAAGAGTAAGAGAGAAAGAGGGAGCCCGTAGACGTCCAACGGGAACACGCGGAGGAACACTTAAAAAAGGCACAAAGTCGCCTTTGCAGGCGTACACACACGTGGGCAGTGAAAAAGGAGAAAATCGGCTTAGGTACTTGGGAATCGCATTGGAATCGGCTCTCCCGCTGAACTTCGCCGGACGCGCACCCGAGGCGAGCAGTCGCGCGCGTCCCTTTTCGCGCCTCGAGGACCAGTTAGCCCCAAAGTTTCAGGCAAGTTTCGGCAAGCGCGTATAAGTGCGCGCGGGGACAAAACTTTTTGGCCGGTCGTCTGACATATTTACGGTCGCGCGCACGCACTGGCTCTGCAGGAAAGATGAGGAGGCGCGCTCGGAATTAGCGGTTTTTTAGCCGTGAAAAAACTGCCCCGGACGATCGCGCATTCTAGTCGCTTCGTCGGTAAATCAAGCTTTACATTCTTATTTTTCTTATCTGCGGGAGAGGGATCGACTTTATGTGCGGTGTGTGCACGCTTGTCGCGGCGCGCTGCGCGGATTGTAAAAGGAAATAACGGACGCGGCATTTTATTGCTTTGCCGATGGGACCAGAACTCAGAGAGTGTTGCTACCGGGGAAAAAATGCAGTATCTGTCTTTTCATTTCGACCTTGATATACTGGAGTAACGTTAATTTATTCTAGACTTGTATTGTATTTTTCAGCTTTCTAATTATCGCTATTACTTTTTTCAAATAAAAAAATACGTATGTGCCAAATTTCAAGTCGATCGGATAATTTTTACTCCTGTTATCGTGCGACAACGAAAACGCTATTTTTTTTTTTTAAATAATTGTTTCTCAAAAACAAATAAAGATAATACTTTGAAAATTTAACCCAATTTTGTGTTAAGGTGGTTCCCTCGGTAAGAGAGAGACAGCTAGCTTTGTGAGAGAGAGACAGAGAGAATGCGATTTCGAGTGTAAGAAACGTGGCAGTTATTTAACTTTTATTTTGATTTCCTTCATTTCAAATAACAGCTGATTGCCTGTCTTGTATGCGTGGCCATATTGTCTGC
>JAYJLV010000865.1:0-10564 GCA_036873485.1 Torymus texanus
AGTTTTTTCATCCATAGGTGCGTAATATACTATTTTGCAAGAAATTTCCGATATAAGACGCATCGGTTCGAAGTTAGTTAATGAAATTTAGTGATAAATATTAATATTTGTTTGAAAAAAAATAAAAGAAGTTTTATTATTGGAATTCTTTAGCATTTGTTTTTGTGAAAAATTTATTTTTAGAATTTCAGTTTAATTAGAAAACGATGAATTAGTTTGAGGAAGCTAAGTGCCAAACAATTGGCAGGGGTTTTTTTATTGCAACAGTTTTTTTTTATCTTAAAAAAGCCATCAATTTTTTGTATACAAATAGTCATATCTTCACGGGCACTTTTACGTCGTTCATCTGTATTTATTTGAGAATTGCATAAATTAAGTGAGGACATGCTGTGGGTGTATAAATAACTGTTGAGTGTACAAATGTTGTGTGTTAAATGTTATTAATTTAATTGTGAGTAATGAGTAAGCACGAATAGATTTTATTGATCACATCGGAAGCCATGAGCAGCGAAAAAATTAATTACAGTCCAAAGAGAATCAGGTTAATACTTTTACAAAACTTACAGGGCTGAATATAGTTATTTAACTTTTTAACACATACATATACATATAAAAAATTTTTTTTAATACTTTTAATAATTTTATAAATTGGTACAATATATGCTTATATACGTATTTACATATGGTAATTTGAGAATTTCCAGAGTAAAGTAATGAACATTTTTCATATTTCTGGATTTTCATGGTATCTGATAATCAGTTTGTGTGATATTTGGAAGTTAAAATAACAGTTTCGCAATTCTTCCGCAGTCTGATGCTAAGGTAGAACTCGTTCCAAATATTTTCCTCTTTAGTTCATCTACATTGATTCAGAAATGCGTTGTAGGCAGATAAAGAAGTCAAATTTTCTCCCACTGTTGCGACGGAGTGAATACCTTTCCGCGGGACGTCGCGCTTGGAAGCGCACGAAATAAATACCGAAACTCTTCCTCGCGGGCTCGTGCTTAAATTTGCGTCTCTCATCGTGTTCTATCGAAACTGACCGGTCATTGAGTAGCTTTTGTGATTAGTGCCGAAACTTAGGTGAATAGTTAGATTACTGGGATCATCCCAACTGGCGCTCAACATTACTATTGTATTTGCGAATATATATCTTCTTCTTACTTCCATTTCAATAAATGTTAAAGTGTTATTGTTAAATTGCCGTGAGTAATCATTTACCGACCTTTCATTCTTTTATCTCCTTGTGTTCAGTCATAAATAAATAAGTATATGGTCGGTTCTCTGCCAAGTCGCAGATGAAAAAATTTTCTTTTGCTTAAATTTTTTTTACGTAATCTACGCCATACTCTGAACTACCCTGAATTTTTTTAGATTATTAAACAAATATTTTCGGAGCTAAAAATTATCAAAGTAGCATATATCATGAATTTTCACGATTTTTAGCAATTTTCAAAGACATTTTACTCATTATAAATGCATTTTAAGAAAAAAACTTAAAAGAACTTTTTTCCACAAAAAATCTAGGCGTACAGCTACAGTATGTAGAAATGTCACCTAACTTGTTTTGGAGTGACAGAGAACCGGCTATATATTTGTTACATACTGTGGTCTCTACCACAATTGGAGAAAATAACATTTTTTAAAAATAGTTAGCACAGCACGATATTTTTTCAGGTCAGAACATTTCAAGCCGTAGAAATTTTTTTTATACGTTTCATACTAGCCGGGTCCGGATGCCCTTCAATTTTTACGATAACCGGATGTGGCGAAAGTAAACTACGCAGGCATAAAATTCTGTGTGGGCCCTTCTGTAAACGTTAACAATTAATGTTTAGTTTTTTTTATCGAAATTCCCTTCTCGGAAAGTATATTTTTTTTATCTTCTCCAAGGGATAAGCAACCCGAATAAAATTTATGACCTGTCTGGTTTTCGTCAAACACTGCGTAGCTTATCTAGGCAGACAGAACCGTGGGACAAAATTTTAAGTTTCTCCGTTTAGAAATAGAAAAAATGTGCTTCCTATTTCAACTGGAAAATTTGTTTCAAAGCGTTGTAAAATAATATCGGAAAAATGTAGATTAATAGTACGATTATTAATACTATAGACTGTTTAATTTTGTTCGCAATTAGATAAACGCCATCTATGAAAATTATATCGTAACTATCATTACACATACTCTTATCAATATGTTCCTTTATGCACCACGATATATACTTAAACTTATTGAATAAATTATAGAATTTATTTATGTATTGTTCGATAGTGTTAGAAAATTATTCAGGTATAAAATATCAATAACAGACGCTCTCTAATGTAGGGAATTCCCCGACCAAACCCTTAATGAGTTTCGAAAGCTTTCTCTTGTGAAAAATGCTACATTTGAAACTTATTCTTATATTGTTTGATTGATTAATTTTTATACATTGCATTACTTTACTAATCTTGTAAAATAATAATATTATATATTCTCGTGATTTATAAAATAATAGAATGTTGTGTTAATTTTTAGCTATCTATATTTATAATGTTATAGAAATTAAAACATCATTTATTTTAAACAATTCTTAGTATTTCACACATTTGATTTACATATTTTAAAAATATAAAAGTGTTAAAAAAATATTTTTTGCTTATCTCTTTTTAATTTTACAAAAATTCAATATTGTCTTTTCAAAATATATTTCAATAATTAAATTATTTAATGTATGATGTTATAATTTCTATTATTTTCTGTATATCTTTTATAACAAACCAATATTCTTGTAAGATTGTTCTTTCATCAAAATAATGTTTTTCTCTAAACTTTACTTTGTAAAAATAATAATCTTAACTTAAAAATATCCAAAAATAATTCCGAACAATAGCTATATTTAGAATCAGCTTTAAAATAATTAATTCATGCGTTTTCTTTACTATTATTATAAACAAACTTCACTATGTAAAAAAAACTATAATAAGAATTTAAACGTAAAATTAGCGTACTTCATTTTTTAGTAAAAAAATTGTACGTTAATTCAACAATTATAGAAAAACAATAATAATTAAACCGTAACTTCTGTTCTAATAATGCTAGAACTTCCATTCAAAGTTGTTTCGAAATTTTACGTTAAAATGCTTGATAATTTCTAATTCGATTAAATTTTATATTATCATTACATAATAATCTCGCGAAGTCCAAAAATTTCATTTAAAATCATAAAGAGGAAAAGAGAGGAAAGTATGTTTTCTCTCTCTCCATCCCTTATCCATCATACAAGAAAATTTAAGATCACCCTAGAGGAGGGATGAGCGCTCGCTCTCCATGCGTAAGCATAGGGCCCTACCACCACCATCGTCTCAAGACATAAGGAGAAGATATAGATTTTGCCCTCATTGGTTCTCCCTTACGCCTGGACCTTATGGTCAATTATGGGTTTTTCCAAGATCGGAAAACCTTACGGACGCTCATTCAACACCGCAGTTTTCCGGATGAGGAGCAACGTTACCAAAAGGAACAGCAGAGCATCTTCTCGCCAGTACTCGTTCAGTCTCCAGGAGGGCTACTCGTCGGACTTCGCGTAAATCGTGTCGTTTTTTTTTTGTTCGGACTTCGCGAAAACCGCGTTGTTTTTTTGTCAGACTTCGCCACAAGGGCGCATGTTTTATTAAATTTTAAATAAAGAAAAAAGTGTTCATCAAAAAGTAAAATCAATCTTTATTAAAACCCATCCAGATCATCAGTAGGATAACCAGCACGAGACCAGAAACAGTAAGTAGTAACTTTTATTATTTCTTAGATTTTTCACGATTCCCCATTCTTTACTATTAGATTCTACCTATGCCGCGAAGTGTTTCTTGTTTTCCGAAAAAAATTGTTGCCATATAAATGTAATAGTCATTTTATTTCCAAGGTCAGGGTCAGGCCATACCAGCTGACGCCCGTTCCATTGGCATAATTCAAACCTGTCAAATAAAAACTCGTACACAAAATTGAATTAAAAGCACCACACCTAATCTTTCACCCATTTCAGGATCCCCTCAAATTCGCTCTTTTTAGGAAAGCTCACCCGAGCTATTAGGTAGGAATATCTAGGCTCAAAACGAGCAAACAACAAATGAGTTCGCACTCATTTAAATTTGTAGGTTACCGGACGTAACATATTGGCATGTTCGATCATAATTCAAAATTAATATTTGTTGGCGAAAATACCAATGACGCTGTACATGGATCGATTGTAAGTACACCGTTATACAGGTGAATAATTTACTTTCTGATATACACTGTATATACGATGTAAATTGCACAGAGGGTTTTTCTAACATAAGCGATAGTGATGTTTCTGAAGCTTCGATTGTCAAACATGACTGGTGTGAATATTATTTAGATTTTAAGAGGAATTTTAGTACTTTTAGCGATGATAATTTACATAACATAGGACTTCAATTGGTTTCAAAACTTCATAAAATATAAGAAAGTCAGAAAAAGTAAAGCTAGATATAATTTGAAAACGTTCTAAGCTTCTTAGATAATTTTGATACCGAAGCAAAGTGTTTTAGAGTATTTAAAGGCTTGAAAAGTTTTGTTGAACCTATAAATGTGGTGGTCGGCCAAAGAACCGAATTTCGGAAAGAATATTTGACTCAAACACTCATATCAGTGCCTGTAAATATACATGTAATTTTTTTCAAACTATCGGAGATTTGGTCGCGACACAGAAAAATACTTAAAACTTTTGAAAACTAATGCTGATATTATAGAAAATTTCGTGCAAGCTGAAAATTGGCAAAAGAGGGAACATGATTCTGACAAATTAGTGTTACCTATATCGCTGTATTTTGATGACTACGAAAACAACAATCCCCTTGGCTCCCATAAGGGAATATGTAAAACCGGAGCCATTTACATAAATATTATGTCTCTGACACCAAAATATACTTCTAAATTGGAAAATATTTTGGTATTTGCTTTGTTTAATTATCGATAAAGTAGTTTTAGGCAATGAAATGATATTATGGAAATTAATTGAGGAATTGCGTTTTTTGGAGAATTTTGGTATAACTGTAAATTAACCTACTCGGTTTAGTTCATGATGACAACCTTGGGCTAAATTCTCTGTAAGATTTAAAATAAATGATGTCATATCTGAAAGAGATTATAAATTGCGCAATAGAACTAATTATAAATCACTACAAAATGCAAAAGAATCTGGTATTAATGAAAGATGTGTTTTCCACAAACTTAGTAATTTTCACATTGCAGAGAATAAGCGGTATGCATGACTTTTTGGACGGTGTCACCCGATACCACTTATCGCGCTTCTTGGAAGAATTTATTAATAATAAATGATATATCTCATTAGATGATTTAAATTTTAGAATCCACTCATTCGATTATGGCTGTCAACCAAGTATTAACAAACTATGTAATATAATCGATAGGCATATACAAAAAGGATATTTAATAATGACGTCTAGTAAAATGCGCTACCTTATAGATAATTTAAATTTAATGGTCGGTCACATAGTTTCTTCAAAAGATGAATGCTGGTACCTTTATTTATTGTAACGTAGTGTCAGATTATCGCTTCGATTAATAACAGCCACACAAAGCCGACACTTACACCACCGACCGTAACACCTGCGATAAAGGCAGCACCGACTAAACCAACTCCTGCAAAAACACCGCTAACAAGATCGCGAGCGACAAAAACAACAAAATTATGCTACGGTGCCGAAAGGCAAAAGGACATGCAGGCGAGCGTGCACGTCTTCTGTTCTTGCCGCAACATCGGGCAGTGACGACAAACACTCGCACGATTCCCCACTGTGGCTCACTCGGCTTATCAATGCCACCAGACAGGCAAGCCTTTAAGCGCTCGATTTACCAAAGAGAAATGAAGTCAAGCAGATAACCAAGCCCGAACAACAGCGGTGGGACCCAGCTACACCACACGAAGATCAGTTGCGAACAAGCGCTCCCTCCAGGGTGGCACCTTCACACCTGGGAAATAGTAATCTTTACGAGATTGCGATTATCATCATACCAGTGAGCACACTGGAACTAGACTTGGGATCACGTCCATGCACACTTGTCTCGTGTATAGTTAAGCCCAGCAGAGCGCGCTTAGTTGGGGAGTTATTGCGAGCAAAGCGCTCGCTCGCCAACTATTACCTCTCAACAAGTGCTATCAACCGAGAATATCTGAGCACTGAGTCTGTTGCTTGCATGCCAAACAGTAAAATTGTTATCAACGAAATCTCAGCGCAAATTCTTACAATTTAAAGATTTGAGAACTGTAGCCCAAGGACTTGGTTTCAAATTTGTCTGGCATGCTGGTGGCAGATTACTAGTTAGACGTGAAGCGGGCGAACAGGCGCATGCACTTGCTACTGCTGCTGACCTGTAGGCTATTCGAACGGCGTATCGAGCTTGCACCCAAATGACACTCGACCACCACGAACTCGACTGACGTCATAAATGCAACTAGACGCAACTCTAACGAGATGAAGGGAGCAGCAAAAACGGCGGGGCCGGCGCAGACTCCGTGACTATGCCCGAGTACTGTTGTTAGAGGGTCGAAGGGTGGGGTTTTTCGTTAGTATCTTCAAACACAGAGATACCGGCGTTCCCAAGTATTTATTTTGCGAAATACGGCAGGGCACCTCCTCCCCAATATTAATGGACGTAATATGCAGGCCTCCTCATATCGCTATGCAAACGAATACAGATTTATTTCCGGTTTTAAAAGACCTAGCGAGTAGTTACAGCTATAAATTCATAATGGGTGATTTGAGTCAGCGGCCAACGCAGATGCGATTACTATAAAAAGTTTAGCGAATGAACTGTCATAACAAATAGTCCCCCACGGTCCAACGCATCATAAAAATGAGAACACTCACACATGGATTGACTTGATGCTCATCGACGAAAATTACAAGATACATGACTACAGCAATGACCCGGTTTTGGCAAACATGCCGTTATTGACGTGTCAATAAATTTTTCGTGCCGGCGCCTGTTATGGAGACGTTCACATACAGATATTATAATAACATCTGCCCGAATGTCTTGAACAAATTGCTGACCTGCTGTGATTGGGTGAGCATGGACTCTCTCGAGAACGACCTGGAGGGAGCTTTGAATAACCTAAATGTAATTTTAAGTCACGCCATAAACGAATTAGCACCTTTGAAAATTTCTAAAGCAAACAAGAAATATGCTCCATGGCTTGGATCAGAGAATTAAACTGAGGCATCTCATTGACAAGCATAATGCCACGCACAGACGCGACAAACGTACTGGTCGTGGAGAGCTACTCGGTGAATTTCTTCGGTTCAGCAGCGAGATTGACTTCCTGCATGACCATCTCAAAGGGGCTCTTGATGCTAATAAGGACATTTGGAAGGAAATGCGCAATCTCGGCTTCCTGCCAAAGCGTAAAGAGGAGGATCATCCCGGGTTCACACCAGAAAAGTTGAACGCAAACTTTTCTGGAAACTCTCTCTCACCCTTTGAAAATATTGAAGAAGCAATGGACATTATTCTGTCTGCTAATGAGGAAGGTTTTCCTTTTAAACTTGTAGACTTTAATACCGTAGCCCTTGCTATTTCTCACTTTTCCTCAGAGGCAAAGGGATTAGACGGGATCCCACAAGGGGACGTCGAAAAAACTCTGCCGGTAATTGGAAATTATCTTGTGAAAATCTTTAATTCCTCTTTCGCTCAGGGAATTTTTCCGAAAACCTGGAAGCAAGCACAAATACTGGCGGTTAAAAAGAAAGCAGCCCCGGCTACTGTTTCGGATTTTCGACCAATAGCGCTGCTGTGTTTCCTCTCCAAGGTTCTTGAGAAAATTGCCGATGACCAAATTATGGAGTACATTAGAGTTAATAAATTGTTAGATCCTCTACAGGCTGGCTTCCATTGGCATCACAGTACACAGACGGCGCTGCTAAAGATAACCGAAGACATACGCACTGCCGAAGACGATAATAAAGTTACTTTACTACTTTTATTCGGCTTTAGTAAAGCTTTCGACACGGTCTCACCATCGAAGCTCTTAGGAAAGCTCCCCAGGCTAGAGTTTTCTAGTTCTGTTCTCCTGTGGGTTAAAACATATTTACAAGGACGATCCCAGAAGGCTATAACTAATGAAAATGGTAATTCTGAATGGTTCGAAACCAATCTGGGAGTCCAACAGGGATCCGTGCTGGGACCCCTGCCCCTTTGTCTGTACGTGAATGACTTACAGTACATACTAGACGGAAACACGTACAAACCTATTTTTTTATGCAGACGATTTACAGATCTACGTTCAGACCACTAGGGAAAAAATCTTGGAAGCTGTGACACAGCTAACCGACGTAGCGCAATTGGTTCCGGGCTGTGTATCAATATTGAGAAAACCAAGGCAATTATATTTGGTACGAGTTACAACTTTAATACTATCAACGTATTAAGTTTGCTTGGCCTAAGGATACAAACCAGAAAACTCATCCCGTTCAGCAACGAAGTTGCGAGTCTCCGTATGGTACTAGATAGCAAATTAACGTGGAAACCGCACATTAATCAAGTGATAAAAAAAGTTAATGATGCCCTATACAGTATGCGGTTTATCTGGGCATATACCACGGACACGCTACGCAAAAAGTTAATCGATGCCCTAGTTCAACCACACCTTAACTATTGTTCGGTAGAATATCTAGACGCGTCATTCAAGTTACAGGCACGACTACAACGGCGTAGCAATGCATCTGTGAGGTATATTTTCGGTGTCAGGAGAGATGAACATATCTCCTCCTACAGAAGTCGCCTGGGTTGGCTTTGTTTGGATTCACGCAGACTTTATTTTACTGCCGTATTAATGTACAAGATCCTGCTAATGCATGAGCCTACATATGTGGTAGATTTTTTCACAAAGCACAAGCCTCGGCCTCTAGTAGGGGTTCGCAGCCCGAACTTAGGCCTCTCTCTATCAATACTATGACCGGGGATAAGGCTTTACGCGAACAAGGTGTTCATCTCTGGAACTCCTCCACCTCCTCCGTGTGCCAACTACCATCATCCTCCATGTTCAGGAGGGCAGTGCGCTAACATTTACTGGACCTAGACCCCTCAATGGACATAGGAAGCTGACAGCACAACGACCCTTAGTAGCCAAAGATAGGTTTAGAGCATTTACTTATAAGGAGAGTGCATAACCTTTGGGTCACGGATTTGTACCAAATTGTAAGATCATGTTTTAGAGCTAAAAATATTGAACCCGTGTTCCGGGATTTATTCTCATAGGCCCCTCTATCCGAGATATGTGCTATATTAACTTAAAAATGCGTTTTTTATGGAAAAATGATGTCTCTTCTATTGTATGTAACTCTGCAAGTATTCCTATTACAGAAATGAGCGAAAAAATTATAAAAGTACGTAGAAAAAGCTTTATTTTAAGCACTGTCTCATCTAAAAATATCCATTTTTCAGAAAGTTATGAAAAATTGAAGATAGCGTAAAAAAATCATTGAAAATAGCACCCTTAAAATCCGGTAAAATGGAGGAAATTTTCAATCATTTTTTTACGCTATTTACAATTTCTCATAACTTTCTGAAAAATGGATATTTTTAGATGAGACAGTGCACAAATAAAGCTTTTACTGCCTACTTTTATAATTTTTTCGCTTATTTTCCTAAAGGGAATACTTGCAGAGTTACATACAATAGAAGAGACATCATTTTTTAACAAAAAAAATGCATTTTTAAGGTAATATAGCACATATCTCGGGTAGAGGGCCTATGAGAATAAACCCTGGAACAGGGGTTCAATATTTTTTGCTCTAAAACACGATCTTTCAATTTGGTACAAATCCGTGACCCAAAGGTTATGCACTCTCCTTGTTAGTCACACTTTGCTATGGATTAGGACAGAGCGGCGGATCATGGGAAGGCGTAGTGAATAAATCTATGCACACTGCGAATCTTTTAAAGTCTATACATGAACTTTATTTACACTTAAGGGGGTCGTCTAGTGTCTAGGCGGTATTTTTAACGCTTTGTTGGGAATTTTTTTTTAGAAAAGGATTTAAATAAAATAATCTATAATTTTTATATCATATTTATTAACATTTTAACAAACTTTATGAATTTTTTAAAGTCGATATAGTGTTTTTTTTTTTAATTACATCAGCCAACAGGGACACATATAAAAAAAAAGTTTCTCAACTGCTGCCATGATTTCGGCTGTTCTGCTTATCTGAAATCAAAAAATCAAACACCATTTGAATTGTGAGACTTCAGGCTCTACATGGAACTAAAATAAAGTCGGTATTTCAAAAAATAATTTTTTTGCACACTTTAGAAAAAAAAATTCAATTTTTCCCACTTTTTTGGGAGTCTATTTAGCTATTAAAAAAAAACTAACAAAGCAATCGCAATTATTTTAGTTCACTGTATAGCTATATATGTTATAAAGATACTGTGAAAATTTGAGCAAAATCGGTTTAATAGTTTTTGAGATTTTATGGCAGCAAATTGAAAAAAACGTGTTTCGAGAAAAACGCGTTTGAAAGTTGAGCTGTATAATTCATAATAA
>JAYJLV010000876.1:0-10564 GCA_036873485.1 Torymus texanus
CTCTCTCCAATCCTATTATCAACAATGTAATTGGAGAGAGAAAACCGCGGCGGTATTGAGAAGGAGGACTGTACTTATATTGGTTTTCGATATTTATTAAAAAGCAGTTCGTTTTTGAAAAATCTTTTTATTTATATATATATATATATTTATATATATACACACACACACACACACAAATTTGTTTTAGTGCTTTTTTATGACACTTATTTCAAATAATTGTTTTGTACTCACTTGTTTCTGAGTTCGAGATTTTTATTTTATTTTCATATTACTTTTACAAATATACATTTCGTTTTGAAAAATAAATTTTCATCGCTAATAAAAAACTCATAAGATAAATTTCGCATAGAAACTCTGTTTATAAGAACGAAAAACTGATAACATTCTTTCTTCCACACACTATCTGTCCTGTAATGATCAACATTAATGAGAAAAGAAAAGTAACCACAGTGTAAGCTTGCAAGAATCAATAAAATTTGCACCAACAAACAATTATTCAGGGTATAATATCAGCCTGACTTTTAATTACATCCGTAGACCGTCGACTTTCTCCTGGCGAAATTACAATCCAATCTTTGGTCTCTTTTGTGCGCCCGTCGGCGCGTAAATATTTGCCTAGGAGAAGCAAGTATACGCAAGCCTTCATACATCTTCCTACATGTACATTCGGAGAGATTCAGTTGCGCGTGAATTTTACTTTTAAATTATAGGTGAACCAAGGCTTTGATTATACCGTTCTACTCTGTGTGTATGTTTGTTTTCTTTTTAATGAATGTCTGAGAGGGTTGTCACTGTTTTCGGACGAGGAACAAGGGCACGATTATTGTTTTATTTTGAAATTCTTATTTCATTCAAGGTTATATGCTGTATAAAGTGAGTAGTGAGAATTTAAAAAAAAAGAATATAAATAGAAATATAAATAGAATAATTTTGATAGTCGATTGAAAGCGTGACTGAGGATGGCGATATATTAAATTTTATTGTCCTAGTGATAAATCGAGAAAATATGTGTGGTTGTGGACTACGGGCTCCTCGTATGAGTAGAAAAATTCCGGTAGTATAAGAGTAAGAATAGCATTTATATTGATATAATGCTAAGCTTGTATAATAGATAATAAAGAAACTAGTTTTGAAGTGTACATAAAATAGATATTAATGATTCTACCGGCAGCCACCTATTATAATATTGAAGGAATGATTCTACTGGTCTTGCTACCCATTGGGATGGAAAAACTAAATTTTAAAATTTTAAAAACCTTCTGTCGTATTGGTTTTCATCCTTCAATATATAAGGATTTTGCTAAAACCTTAATAGATACAGCAATCAACGAAAAAATACACTAATTCTAAGAATTACTTTAGATAAACGAGTAAATCATTCCTCCGCAATGTTACCTTAATAAACTTCTATTTTCAGCTCACAGCCATCATCAGTATATCGACATTTGCTCTTCTTTTCCCTCAAGTCGCACCCGCCTTATACTTACTCCCAACTAACCTACAAAAAAAGAAACTGTGCTACACACACATACACGACAAACCGAACGATCGACCGGTCAATGATCGTCCCTGTTGCTCGTAATTTGCCCGGCTTAATCTTGACGGAGAGTCAGAGCTCGAAATAAAAGAAGACCGAGTTTTATTCCCTGGGTTTTGTTTCGATTTTCCTCGTATGGGGACGATGGGGATGATGAGAATCGATGCGCGCGAAGGTTAATCGGCCCGGGGGTGACTTTTGTTCCTGGGGGATGAGGGGGAAACTTTTCGGAACTAGACGGGGGTTGTTGGGTTTTCAGAAGGAACGTTTATTTATGAAGTTGATGGTCGGTGGTTGGTGTTTATTAAAAGGAATTTGGGGGCAGGAAGTGAGGAGAGAATGATTTTGTGATGGAATTTAGAGGATAGAGCAGTACAGAATATAACGTAACAAGTTGAATTAATTATTTTGATATTTTTAAGAAATACAAGTTGATTAGTTTTCTGTGTATTACGATAAAATACTGATTAGAATAGTAGTTTATTAGGTTTTTCATCATTGAAGTAATTATAAATAGAATTCTTAAATTTATCAATTTTGAAATATATTTTTCATTTATTCATGCAAAATAATAATTATAAATTGACATCACGTTCGCTTTTCAGTTACAAGGTTTTATTGTTTACGTATAATTTATTACGAAATATGATAAATCATTTAAGTATACTTTAAATTTGATAGGAAAAATAATATACGATTCTTGTGTGCTGCGTAGGTATACCCACCCTCGCACTTTTGTCACGCTCACCTCGCTCACTAATATTCTCTATTATATTCATTTTCAATTTATCCATATATTATATGTACCTCTTTACCAATGAAATTCCTTAAATAAAATTATAATCTTATGATATCATAACAAAGCATATTACGTCACAAACTTTCAGTCAGCACTTTTTCACATACCGCTGTTTTTATGAAAATCAAAAGCAATCATGACCCTCCAGTTTTTAATTAAGTTCGTGAAATTGTTGATCAAACAGACCTCGCACATGTGTTTCTACTTCTTTCTCTTCTTTCTTCTCCTCTTTCTGTTTAACTTAAATTAGACGACTGTTGCTAGTGTTTTAATTTTTTATAAATTTCGGGGTACCGTCTGTGCTTTTCTACTGCCTGCGCAGCAGCGTAAACATTTTTAATTACGCCTAGAAGGAGGAGTGGTGATGAGAGTGTAATTTTATGCCAGAAAAACTTCATCTCGTAAAATTTTTAGAAATAATATTTGCTCATTGCTAGAGATACGTTTGCGTGTGCATGTGGTTTCAGCGCTAACAGATGATTTATATTCAGATTACTCTCCCGTAAAAATATTCCTGCGTATTAAGTCTCGATGGCACCCCCGGAAAGTCATGAATAAAGGTAAAACATAAAAATCGTACATATAAACGTATATGAGTGAATATATGTATATACGAAGTTCGATCGGCCTTTTTTTTCTCTGCGATGAGCGCTCGTCTTGGAAGTCAAATTTCTCAGGCTGATTTATCTTTATCTCTATATTGTGCATGCGCGAAAGGCACTTGAAACAAGCGGACCTGTACGAATTTTTCCCTCGAGACGTATTATTACGATGCGTAATTCACCCGAAGACGTACATAAATTCATTGATTTATCATTTTTATACGTTGTGGTGTTCGACAGTTTCGATGGTTCATGCGTTGCTCTCTATGTATTTTCAAGAATATTAGTTTTCGTATTTATTGTGTATAGGTACTTTGATGGTTTTATGGTATAGGTATACGAAATTCATTGGTTTAGGAAGATTAATGTGTAAGGGCTGATGGCAAAGAGAAAGTAAACAAAGCGATGTTTATTATTATTGGGGTGAGAAATATATTAGTCAGGCTCGTAGTTCTGTATGTCAGTGTCATAAATTGTATTACATATATTTACATAAAATTATTGCCAATACTATAAAAGCACGCCTACATAAAAAAGAAACTTTCAATTTTAATAACATAAATTATCTCAAATAAAACTACATAGTCAACTCTTACATTGACATTTAGCATACGCTCGAACAATTTCCAAAATCCGAAAATCCTATTGACCATCTACACAGCTAACCATCAATTCATCTCTTCATCTCTCTCCTACTCGCAACCAACCATCTAAACCCTCGATTTGTGCACCATGACGCGTCGACCGCCACACTACACCAATACACCTTCGGAAAAGTACCTCTCTGTATCGGCGCGCATTGCGGTCGATGCTAATCTGCTAGACAGCAGAGTCACTATGGATCCCGCATTGCGGTCAATAATTGCGCCGCGGGCTCTCTCGAGGAGATAGCGTAAGAGTCGCCTGCTTTACCCTCCCACCCCCTCTCAGTAGGTGCAGTGTTATATAGGCCTCGTGCCTCGTAATGCGGGCTAGGGATTTTGGAGGGGTAAAGCGTGGATTCAGTGTATTTGTGACGATGGGAGGAGATGGTATGTGCGATGGGCACGGATAGAAAGTCACGATTGATGATTGTTCAGTAGTAATTATAATAATCGTTGTATATATTGCAAGTGTTGGTGTTGGAAGGTTAGTATTGTTAAAGGGGTCCACTACCTTTAAATTTCGAAAAAATCAATTTTTTGTTTTTTATTTCTAAATTCAATATGTCACGCAGAATCTAATAAAACAGGTGTGGCATGAAATTGGAAATATTTAAAAAGATATGACTGAAAACGTAAGCTAAGTTTTTTAGAAAAAATGCCATATTTTTAGTTTTTTTAGGAAAACCACCTTCATTTTTTGCGGGGCTAAATGGTGATGACCCCCCCCCCCGCATGACTCCAATTTTGGCGTAAAAAAACGTTTAATTTCTATAATGTTTATGCTCGTGTGTCGTCTAGAAAATTATTCGTTCGGCGAAAATTGATATATATAGCATTGCGATAATTTAGTTAAGTAAGTTCGTTAAATAAAGTCCGCTCAAGTTTCATCATAAAATCTTTTGTGTTTTATTGCCTAGTATAGTTGTCGCAATCCCCTGTTCATTAAATATAATATAATTTGAGTAATTGCATGATCCTGTCAGAAAATAATACTAGTTGTCCATACGCTAGGAACCTTCTCTGGGGTGGTCTCGTGCAAAGTCGGTAAGTAAAATAGCTAACAGGTTACGTGTGTGAGAATTCTGGTGTCGTTGCACACCTGGCACCTATTTCAATTAAAAATAATGGATTCTCGCGTAATATGTTTTTCTTATTTCGGATCACGCAGAGAACCTTCGCGATATATAGAAAGTGCTAGAAAACCCGCCATAAAGTATAAAACATGGCAAGTATAGACGCTTTTCCTGTATAATCTACTCCCACTCCCCCCCCTCTCTCTCAACCCCTCGCTGTTTTGTTCTTTTTCCTCTCTCCTACTTTCATCTATTCAATAAAACCTCACTATATATTGAAATAATTTTTTTCATGACTATACAAGAAATAGTATGTTGTTAATAATATTGTTAAAGACTTTCGCAATTCTCTTATGTACTTTTACTCTTAAAAAGTTGTGATATCTTACCAAAATAATTTTTTAAAAAAATGAAAATAATATTGTTAAGATAAAACTTTCCACGAAAGTATAAAATAATACAAGTATAGATTTTTTCTCTGTATAATCTATAAAATGAAATATTTATAATTTTTGTTAAAGAAAACAAATAAACACCAGCGAAGAAGTCTTTTATTTCTTTGAGTCATTGTATGCTGAACAAATTATATGTAAGTATTATAACGAGAACGTACCTCGTCCAAAGGTAGTGGGAATAAGAAGAAAGGCAACGAGCCCTAAACACGTGCGCGGGAAACGTGAGCACGAGGCGAGGGGAAGGGAGAGCGAGCTTACCTGTCGACCGTCGACCGATCGGGAAGCGTTCAGTCCTACATCCTCCAGAAGCGCTCACCAGGACATAGGATATAGGGCTGAAGAGTTGTATGTGTCAAATTTATTTGAGTAAATAATTTTTACAGCCCAAAACTGCTTAAAAATCTTAATTTTGAATTTTCTCAAGAGTTTTTATCAATTTTTGGCTGTAAATAATTATTTACTCAAATAAATTTGACACGTACAACTCTTCAGCCTTATATCACATAAAATATCAACAGTTTAAGAATAATATGATGAGTTTCTTATCTTATCAAAAATTGAATATATTTTCAGAATATAAATTTTAAATATTAATACTAATTCAAATTTATTTTTTTCAGGCCATTTTTAGAAGAAGATTTTAAAGGTGGTGGACTCCTTAAGGATTTTCTAAAGAATAATTTGTATATTGGTGTTTAGGAGGAAAGAAAATAAAATACTATTATTTATTATAATATGAGCAAAATGTCTTATCGAAATAATGTCATGATACTTATACACTGACGTTCTTCTATGCAAATATTGTCGAACGATTTACGTCTAATTATATTCGAAAAAACTGTATTTCTTGACAGTTTTGTGATAAGATAGGAGATTAATATATAGATACTTCATGTAGACGTAATTTTAACAAAATCTGGGTCTCAACGTAATTCTAATAATACAATGCTGTATTTTAATGGAAGTCCAAATCCAAATAGGAAACTCAAAATATTTGTCTACATTTTATTAACTTTTTTTCAGCTGAAAATATGTATGGTGTAATTTAATTCGTAGTTCATTTCGTTTATTTACTTAAATATCCGAATTCACAGTATTTTCGATTACATTCCTAATGGATGCTCTCAATAATATCCCGATATTACATTTCACAAAAGTAAACTTTAAAAAATTATTTTCAATATATTGTACATTTATTCTCTTTATCCCTTATCATATATACATATACTATTTATATCCACATTGACTGCGCATATGGAATACAATCCATCTCACCGAATAAAACACTTTTGTCGCATTCATATTATACCGACCGTGTATGACAATCGTACAAACGTTTCTCTCTTTTTGCGAGGCAGTCGTGGAAAATCATAAATCTAAAGAGGACGCGCCCAATACATCTAAATCCTCTCAGAGTATACTGGTATCAACGACGATCGTCCCATACACGTAAGAGCCTCTCGATGAAAGGCGGTACAGGGATCCAGTTATATATCTATATATGTATATGTATGTAGCTCCGATATACGACGACGGCCGGGAAACGCTTAAGGCGTCTTTTCATATAAGCAGCCTGGTGATATTTAGCATAAAACTGGAATTCATTACCCTGCTACGTTAGAAAATCGAGTTTTAAGCCCACTCTTGCCAAGGAGAGCATTCACGACAATTTCAGTTTGAGAAAGCATGTGAAAAAACCAGAGATTTCATTAGATTTTTAGTGTTCAAATTAACTACGAGAGGTTTACTCTTCAGATTAGGAATTTATCTGAAACTATGCGATATGTTTTGAATGAAAAAATATAAAGAAATCTGCCATATTACACCTTAACATTAAAACTTCACTACTGAAGATTCCACTTTATTTCGAAAAAATCTTAAAACTACTTAATCTTAGAAAGCTCTAAATATTAATTAAAAAATAGTGAATAAAATTAGATAATAAGAGCTTTATCCGAGTTAAAAAATATAGATTATTTGCAATTTTATGTAAGCTTAAAGTTGAGTAACGAAAATGCACGAAAATATGCAGGCAGTCACGGCAGGCAACGAATTATAAGAGCTTAACAGAGTATTTTAAGCTTTCATAATTTTCCAAGAAAACAATATTTCTGAATTTAGGGAAAAGATAATGGAAGCTCGTTTTCTCTGGTTTTATTTACTTTTTTAAGCTGATATTTATAACTTCCCAATATCAAATGGTTATCGTTTCAAGGGCCTTTTTCTCGAATTTTTTTTTCAAAATAAATCTAAAAATATCCAAAATTCTCATGCTATAAAATATTTACAAAGAATGACATTGCCATTTAATTGATTCAGATCTGAACTTCTGAAATCTGATTCCGTCTCGCATCGATTGTAATAACTTCTAAAAGAATCTTTCCTTTTCCTCTTCTCACTTGTCTGATTCTATATTCATATTTTTTCTTCAACTAATCCCTCATTATTATTTTCACTCAGTTGATAAAATAAATTAGGTTCCGCGAAAAAAGTTTAAATTTTATCGGAAAATTCAATCACTAATCACGAATTATTACTTAACCCGAAATTTATTACTACTATGCCGATCGACCCTCAGAGCTATCAAAAGTACAAGGACACAGAAATGTAGTATCGGTCATTGTCAAGTGGAGGCGTATGCCGCATGTGTGCCCTCTTATCTAAAACCGCCACTTCCGTGCGATGATCGGTGGTCGTCCGCCAGCTGACGGCGTGACGCACAAACACAGAGTTGTCGTGATTTGCATATACGCCGCATGAGCGAGTGCATGAGTATCTGCCGCTAGATGGCGGAGCGTCGAGTACCATGTTCACGCGGTTAAACTATCGCGTACGATTTGGTCGAGAGGATCGTAATCGTATGCGGGAGAGATTGTATAAAGTGATAATAATGTTGCGAGTGCTTCATTAAAATGTATAATTGCGAATCGAAGGTTTGTAGTATGATTTATAGACGTAAGATTTTTTTTTTTAAGATCATCGAATGTCTTATGTTCATTTAGATTGCAATTGTGGTCAAATTGTAATTTTCATTACCAACATTTTTTAAACAAACTTATGAATTATCACAGTTTGAATTGAATTTTCACAAATCATCAGAACCACCACACATATAAGATATAACGCAAATCTCGACCAAACTAATTAGAATTAATTACCCTCGTCTCCCCTACACTAGCTCATACCACCTCACTTCTCCCTCTACCCACATACACATCCACATACAAACGGACGCGCACACGCATACACCACAGAACCGGAAATCTGTAGTGGACACCCGGCCCCAATTGAGCCCGACGAGGGCCGCGAAGCGTTTCACTTACCCTTTATTAAAGACACGTGGGCCGAGCGTTCATTGCAACTGGAGCGAAACGCATCGTGACGATTCGCGTGATTCGATTGCCCCGCGCAGCTTTCACGGAAGGATTAGAACGCAGAGCCAGCGACGCATCTATCTAATGCTACGTTCAGATGGTTCGAGAGAGAGATAGAGAGAGAGAGAGCGAGAGAGAGAGAGAGCGCGAAAGAGAGAGAGATAGAGAGAGAGTATAGGGAGGGTAATCCGATTATGTCGAGTTATGTGGGTTTGTTGATTTGATGTTAACGGCTTCATTAGTGGTCAGTGAGTGGAATTAAGTAAATATTGCTATTAGTTATAGTTTGATAGTTGACAAAATATTTTGACTTATAATTTAATTTTTAGCTGATTATTTCATCGTATTTTGTCTTTATTATTAATTTTGTTACTGAATCTATATTTTAGTCTATTTTTGGAGTCATTTGTTCAAAATTTTATAATTTCGTTAGTTTTAATGATTAAATTAATCTGTATTTTACACAGCACTTATTGAACAAACTATCGGAACTTAATCATGCTTCATCTGTATAAGCCCTTTCTCATTATTATTTATAAATTATCATCTATATTTGGTGCAAATATTATATTTTAAACGTCGAATTAATTAATTATGATGATTGAATATTTGTATTATAATTAGAATAGGATTTTTTCTTTCTGAATTCATATTTTCTATTGAAATCGAATTCTGACATTTGAAAGTCATTAGCATGATTAAGAACGTGGCTTGTATGAATTGTATGAATAATGAAGTAGAATTGTCGTAATTTAGTCGGCCATCACTCTTCAGTAATGCTGCTCAATTCTGTAATAATATACGAGGCATATGAATATTTAAGGGTTACATAGCTAATTTCATCAGATATTGTTCATCTTCACACCATTGAAAAAGACAAATGCCAATGAAAAAAGAAATAAATCTTTTTGTGATTAGATACTATTCAAGAAAACAAATGTCTTACTTCGTTTTTATATCCAAAAGTTATTCAGCGAAGAAAACCTAAAGAATATATGAACCATCAATCATTACGAAAACCATCATTTTTCATAGCAAAAAAAATTTAGACTTCAAAACGAACGTACGCCAAACACGCTTATCCTCTTAATCAAGATCTTTTAATCTCCAACCACAAACATCTTCGAAAATTCTCTATCTCTCCTCTCTCGAAATCACTCTTCATTCACTCGACACACACACATCCTTCTTTCCTACTCTCTCACAGATTTCATTCACCTTATCCTATAACGCATTTCACGCACGTCTAAGTAGATCGCGACGATGTTATATTTTCGCCCTCTTCTCTAAGACCCAATTCCGCTACGACGAGGACGACGACGACGGCGGCGACGGTTGACACTTTACCACGCGAGCGCGCGAAAACTAATTTCGCTGATTAAAATTCATTCAGCGTGCGTAGTCGATCGAATCGCAAGCATATAGCCGAGAGGCAGTTGACGTTCAGGCTTATGTGGTGAATGTATCCTGATTGTGTCTCATCGAAAGCTCTGTGTGCGAGTGTGCGCGTGTGTATGAGAGAGAGAGAGTTTTGTTACACAAGTTGGGAGGATTACGGTTATTTTGGTAGATATAATAAGTTTTTGGAGTATTAATAGCACAAAAAAAGAGAAATGTCAAATGTACTTAGTTATCGTTGAAACTTTATTTTTGTTAATACTGACGCGGTTAATACTGTCACGCTGTGAAATAATGTTTTTCGGTTTGAAATGTTATTGTATAGATAAAGAATTATATAGTGCTACTGTAGCTTTTGCTTTTTTTACAAAATTTATTGTCAACAACCTTTAAATAATAATTATTTTTTAGAATATAAGTATATTATTTCTAAGTCGAATAAACACACTAATAAATTGATTTGATAGTTGAAGCTGATGGCCATGTCTGCCTAGGTCAATGATAAATTAAAGAAACAAACATAAGTTTTTACTTCAATTTATTGACATACTCGTATTTGGAGAAAAACAACGTTCCGGATAAACTTTCTTATCCCTCTCCACGTACTATAACAATATTATTCGCATTATTTTATAACATATACCAACACGCTTAATATTTAAACAATAAAACAATCTTA
>JAYJLV010000887.1:0-10562 GCA_036873485.1 Torymus texanus
GAAATATTCATTCATGTATGTAATATTTATTTAAGCATGTTACGTTTAAAATTTTGAATAATGCTGTAACGTAACAACACCCCCTTGTTGAGAATGTTGCTGTCCTCGGCAGGGTGGTGCGATGATGTGACCGGAGGCTGCGTAAGTCCGTTAAATCTGTTGATTTCGATTAGGTACCTGCAATTGGATGGTAATAGTACGGAGGTGGTGTAATAACTCTCCCCAGAGCACAAGTAAGGTAGAGGGAAAGAGAAAGAAACGAAAAGGATACTGTTTAGGGTAAAAAGTCAAGTCTTTATTGTTTTCGGGGGAGAAGGTCCAGTACATGCGCGGTCATTGGACACAGCATTGTAGGTCATTCTCATCCTTCTCTTCTTCGTCTTTGGATTGTTCTGGTGTGAAATAATCCGCCTCGCTTTCTTCGGTTGTTTCGGAAGAACGCCCCCCTTGCGACACCGCATCAGCTTCTGGAGTGGCCTTTATGATGGGGGTGTTGGCCGGCTGCACTGACTGTCGCCCGACGTAATCAAAGAGGCTTGGCCGGCATCTATTCCGGCAGTGGTCCTCTAGGTCGACCTTCCTTATGGCTCGTCCGCAGAACGGGTGGATGACTTGCTCTTGGCCTGACTGCCAGCCGCAAATCTCGATGTGTTGATTGTAACATCGGCGAATAACTTGCCTTTTCACCAAGAGTGATATTTCGTGAGCGGGTCAGTATTTCCCTTTTTAAGTACAGGGGGATTGGACCATCTTACTCCATATTTTTATGGGCCTGCTGATAAGCGCGCTCGGCATGCTTGCGGATAAAATACTTAATGAAGACTTGCAGTGTCCTCTGGCCTACAGGCAGGGTGGAATAATAGTCAATAAGGCCAAAGTTACAGAAATAAAGCAAAGCTGTTTTCTCTGCTGCTTTGTTTGGTAATATAATATTTATCCACAACCCTTCAGGGTGCTCAAGGCGAACATGACGTCTTGCTCTCATTTCTTTTTGTCTGGGTTTTCACGCAGGTCTTCATGTGCGCTTGTTGGTGTTGTTTGAACGGGCGCAATCGCATTGTGTTGGATGCCTATATGTGAAAGCGTTTGTTCCTGTTCTATTCGTACCGAGGTAGCCGGGGTTATTATCGACGGGGGCTCGTCTCGCATACCTTCCGATTGTTGTGCTCTTTCCCGTGGTTCTAAGTCTTCATCGTACCCCCATCGGACATATTTCATCAGTACCCCGAGACAGTGATCGATCGTAGGGAATGAGGCCTTAATATAAAATCGACATCCTACAGAAAAAGGGCCGATGATTTATTTAGCCCACTCCTTTCGTACAATGGCCCTGATAGTGGGAGTTGATTCCAGGTCTTCGTAGCATATTATGGCCGCTCTTGGATCTCTCTTATCGGGTCTTAGCGAATGAATGCGGAGCGCGACAACCTCTATATCTTCTGGTTCTTCTTGGTTTTGTTGCGTGACGGGTCCGACAGGGGCTTCAATCGCAGGGGCCCTAATGCGGGACAGCCCGGCGGTTCGCCGATACCTATTGAACAGCGACACTGCTCTCGTTGATCTTTCTTCTTCGCCTAATTGTTTGGAGGCCTCGATTGCGGGCAAACCAGCGGTAGTCATAATCTAAAGAACAACAACAAAAAATAAAGATTTTATTAATTTGGATATTATGTGAGGGCATATTAGGTAATTTCAGGGTTAGGGATAAGGTGAATTAGTAGGAATTGGGATTTCGTGGCGTTGGTTGCAGCGGAAGTCCAAAAGTCTTCTTATTGTGTAAGCTCATTTGGCGTTGGCAAGTTGCGTCGTGTAACTTTCGATTACGTCGATCAATGGTCCTTCCACAGGGAATGTGGATGATTTCTAATAACTGTAATCCTCTCCGTGCACGGTAGCATCGTTTGCTCAAATGCAGTGCGCGCAATGTATCGTTACTGTTGAATTAGCGAACGAATCCGTGAGATAGTCTGCCACCACGATCTTTAACGGTGTAACAATATTCCATGGGTTCAAATTGAGCAAAATGTTGGAAGAAATTTTCCTCCACTAGTTTTGCAACATAGGTTTTATCCTTTGGTTTTGGGTTCTGAAGGGACCAGGGCAATTGGCAGAACACTCGGCATTCGTCGATTTTGGTTATTTTTAGTTTTGGCTGATGTGACACAACATGAACCTCCGACATGACCCGAGGTTGGGGTGTGTCCGTAATGTTATCTTCCGGTACGTAAGGCTGTAGGTCGACTTCCAGGAGCCATAAGTCTTTTTCCTGTTCAGCAATTTTCACATGATCTGTTTGTTCGAAGGTAAGGATGATAGTTTGCGTTGTCAAGGTCTTCGATAAGCGTTGAGTGGCTACAATGGGTCCTGCTTTTTGGAAATATGTAAGGAGTTCACCTAAAGTGAAATATTTGCTACAGGTGATCTCGACATCATGTTTTCGGTGGTGGAGGACTGAAGTCATCTTGAGTTGCTGGAAAAAGTGCTTTAATCAGTCTCCGCTGAGGGGATAAAGGGTTTGGATCTCAATATCAATTTGGAAGAGGCCCTTGTGGTTGATCGAGGATTAGAGGACATCGTAGTTATTGGAGTGAGGATTTCGTTTTTCAATGGTGAGGGGTTGTATGTCGGGAGGGTTGGTTGGCCTCGACGACGGAGCCATCGCCAGACAACACACTGCGAAGCAAACACGATAAGAACTAGAGCTTGCAAAGCGATTCCACTGTACACAAGCGTATGGGTGAAAGTGGTTGAACGTTGATGTTGACCAATCTCGTGCATACGTGATATTATGGCATGTAAAGATTCCTTCTTCGGTCCCCAAGGATGTGTTTGGGTGGCTTGATCGAAAACTTCGTATTGAGCGACATCTTAAATTTTTGGGGTTTTGAATTCGGGATATAAGTCTCTGATATCTAGCGAGAAGTCCGGGTTATATATATTGAGTGTTAGATGTTTTGACACAGGTGGAGGTCAAGAGGACTTGAGTAGTTTGGGCTGTGCATCCGTCAGCTAGTCGTAAAATCCCCATGCCTGTAATCGTAACAGCTTGATAGACTTCTCCCGTACAGGCGATTCTGAGAGTTTCGCCGGCTGGTGTGGAATACAGCCATGTTCCGTCGGTGTCTAGATATGTCCACTGAGTAGAGGGATCAGACTTCATGACGACCGACACGTGGAGAGTGCATTCTTTCTGGGGTTGATGAGCATTTCGACCTCACAAACCTTTCTAAGACATTCCTTCAAGTGTTGTCCGTTGAACTGAAGGTATCGTTGTTGGTCTTTGCTTAAGGCGAGATGGTCATATTCGGATATCACATAGGCCATAGGGTGGTGTTTCGGCATGGCAGCCTTTTGAGGGATGGCCACAGAGTGCAGCCGATACAAGTCATAAGCGGTCCTCTCAGTTAAAGGGAGGGTCAAGCTTGTAATTACTCTACCGTTGTGGTAGGTAGCGTCAATAGTTGCTATCCTGGCAACTTCCTCTGCTCTCGCATGATGCGAAGGTATTGGGAGATCCACGTCATTCTCTGCCTGGCGGACGTCGTTGATGATCTTGTGAACGATATCCTGCCGCAACAATTTCGGATAAACCTTGCGATTGAACAAGTCGCTGAGAATATGGAGTACTTCTCGACCGCTATACAATATATGATCGAGTTTGGCCTCTAATTGGCGAGAAAAAATGCTCAGTTCCCATAGGAAGGTGTTCTTTTCCGATTCCTGGGTTAAGGCGATAACCTCATAACCTATATTGTATAATTCTAGTAATCCGGCGGAGAGGATGTGCGTTTTCTCCTCCGTAAGTTTGACGAGGTTAGTTTGATCGTGGAATAGCTGATCGATATTGTTGTTGATTACATCGGCGTCGTCCGTGGTCATAAGTCCAAACAGATTTTTGCTGAGACTCCCAACGACTCCAAGAGGCGCCATTCTTTTGACCCTCATACTACGAGAGGGGGTAAGTTATTGATTTCCTTGACGTCCATCCTCTCGGCGGTTAATAATATTTCTTCATGTAATCTCGCCAAGGTCCGCGTCTTGATGTTAAGAAGGTCCTTGTACAGAATGGTGTCGCAACGTAGTTCGTCGAAGTGACTAGTGCACCGTTTATGGCTATCGTCGAGACTAAGTTTGGGCCCCTGATTTCCTATGAAGGCATGGAGGTCCAGATATATTATTATTTTCCAACTGCCTTTTTGGACTCGTACTGGCCGGGGTCTTTCATAATATATTCCAGGGTTCATCTCGATGGGAGTCAACTCATAATAAGGTCCAGTGGCAACAAGTGTTCCCGCACACGCAAGCATAGCATAGAGTAGAGAGCGCATAGTGAAGGCAAGCGAGAGGGAACCTGAAATACATGCAAATACTAGTTAGAAGATTCAGAGGGGGGGACGAGCTTCAGTTTGTCCGTATGTTTACGGAATCTTTTGCCATTAGGCAATTCAAGGGGGACATTGTTTTTTCCTAAGATTTCTGCGATTTGTAAAGGTTTGTTGGAGAAACTATCGAATTTTGATACGCGCGGTTCTTTAAGTACCCACGCGTAGTTACCGACCTGAGCATTGAGGGCTTTGACTTTCCGATCGTAACGAGTCTTGGTTTTTGTTTTATTTGCGATTTTAGTTTCCTCCGCGAGGATCTGTAGTTCGCCTAATCTACTAACCAGGTCTTGGAGGTATAGGTTGTAAGTCCACAATTTCTCATCTGCAGGGACCTGAATCGGGAACCTAGCTAATTTTCCAAAAACGAGCTCGAACGGTGTAAAGTTAGTTGCAGAATATACGCTAGTATTGTAGGTGAATGATGCGAAAGGTGCGACATTGTCCCAATCGTCAAATTTTTCCGAGTATGTTCGAATGAAGTCCACTAATGGGGCGTGACTTCTCTCCACAGATCCATTGGTCTGAGGATGGTATCCGGAAGTAGTTAAATGGTGGATCTTGAAAATTCGTAGTAGACTCTCTACAATTTCGGATAAGAAACTCGTGCCTCTGTCTGATAAGATTGCTCGTGGGGCCCCAAAGTGACAGATAAGGTGTTTGGCCAGAGCATCAGCGATGGTGGTCGCACTCAAATTGGGAAGGGGTATGATAATCACATATTTAGTAAGGTTGCATTGCATTGTCAGAAGGTGACAATTCCCACGCGGTGTTATTCTTAACTTTCCTACCGTATCGATGGATACTTTATCAAAGGCTTCAATCGGAGTATCGGTGAGAATCATAGGCTCTCGAGTTTTGATCCGTTCGATCTTTTTCTCTTGGCAGCTCGGACATCGTCGCACATAGTCCAGAATGTCATTACGCATACCGGGCCAATAGTATCGTTCTCGGATTTTCTGATACGTTTGGTTGACACCCTTGTGTCCGCCAACAAGACTATCGTGTAATGTTCCAATGATGTTCTTTCTTTCGTCTAAAGAGGGCAAGGAGACCTTACCGTAGCAGAGGACGACTTTGATGGGTGTTCCTCCGAGTATTTCGACAAGTAGTTCCGTCAACTGGCCTGGGTCTAATGTATCTGTCAAATCTCCCCTCCGCGAGATCCTTATGCTTGTTATGTTTTTCTTCAATAATATACTCTTAAGGGCCTTTAAAGCTCTTTTGACACCAGGGATGGTTGTAGGATCGTAATATCTTCCTTTAACTATTAAGGAAAAGATGTTGTGGTTTCTGTATGGGGTAGTAAGGATATGCCCTGATTTTGGCCTTTTAGCACGAAGGCTTTTTAAGTCGACTGCGCCAATTTCGGACAGTAATCGGGCGACGGAACTCTGACCCTCACAATCTCTGGACAAGAAATGGACATAATTGTCCCTTTTATATGTCAGACATTGCCGGGACGTTACAATGTTGTCTTTGAGAGGTAAGGTATGAACCTGGGGTTCCACACTCTGATTAAAAGGTGTGTGTTGTCCAAAGAATGACATGAGAAGAGCCAAAGAGTCTTCTGGCGGGTTCGTAAAATTGAGGTTGACAGGTTGAGACCCTTCATTTTCTTCCCGTATTTGGTCTAAATTAGGAAACCGCACGGTAGACTTTGAGTGCGCAGCCAAGGGCGTACTCTTAGCTACTGGTGGTCCGGCTTTAGTTTGTGGTGTCATGGAAATGGCTCGAAAGGGGTGTTCCTTTATTTCCGAAGGTTCCGGGGCGCTTTCATAAACCGTGGTCGATTCGCCGGCCTTCTCTTCAGAGGCGCTAGAAGAATCCATCGCGGATCCTTGCGTGACAGCAGCGGCACGTTCCACTAATGCTTTTACTCTCACCGCCAAATCATCGGGTTTTCGTTCCGCGGGATCGTAGGGATCCATTTCTTCCAGCACGCTACGTGTGAGATCGTCGACGACGTCTCCATCTGAAAAACTGCGCAGAGGTAGGACTAAAGGTTCTTCGGTTTCCACTCGAGTCTTTTCCGCGAGCACCTTCATGCTTTCCTCGAATCTTCTAGCAGAATCGAGGACCTCTACATGGGTTAGGGAGGTCCCATCGAAGGGGTCCGTTTCTCCCACCTCCGAGTCTGTGGCAGCGGGGGCTGTGACTTCGATCTCAGCGTTGCTAGCGGTTCTTTCTTCATCCTCATCGCGCGGCGGTTCGGATTCTTCAGTCTTATCCTTTATGATGGGCAGAGATTCTGAATCGTCCAATCGGAGTGCACTCTTTCGTGGATTATATATCGGGGGAGCTTGCGGGTCACTGGATTCATCAGACTCTTCTACGGTGGTGGAGGACATGATGGATGAAGATTGATTGAACTGAGGTACGAGGGAGACATCGATAGATTTGTCTCGCTTCCCCCTAACGGATGTAGATCGTCCTTTCGGGATCAGGGTAGAAGGAGCAGATGATATCCGCTTACGCGGGGTGATTTCTTTCTTGGGTGGTACTGCCGTTTTCTGCCGAGTTCGGTGAGCGATGACGCTATGATCCAGAATCGGCGCAGTTTTCCGTGTGGCAGCTCCAACTGGTCTCCCGCGTCCTTTGGTTCCAGACGTAGAAGGGACTGCCGAGGCTGGATCTCTTGGGGGTAATGGCAGCGGACGGGACGTACTTGGTGCTGTGGGTTTCCCTTCCTTATTTTCTGCGTTGGTCTTATCATCCGTTTTACCCTTTAAAACCATAATTTTGATCCGAGGCAGCTGATCGTTGATATCCTCTTCAGTTGGAGAATCAGCTGGGTTCCGTGATAACGCGTCAGCGTTACAGTTCAATTTTCCGGGTTTATATTTGAACGTATATTCATACCCAGTGAATTTGAACATCCACCGCATCAATCGTTGCCCCGGATCCTTCCGACTATGCATCCAATTGAGTGGCTCATGGTCAGCTATTAAGGTAAATTTTCGATCCAATAGGTAAGGCCTGAATTGATTCAAGGCATAGAGCACAGCTAAACATTCCCTTTCAGTCGTGCTGTAGTTGCATTCTGCCTTGTTGAGGGTTCGGGAGAGATACCAAACGAGGTCGTCAAAACCATCCTTTTCTTGGCTCAACACGGCCTCTACCGCTCCGTCCGTGGCGTCCGTGGTTAAGGTGAACGGTTTGTCAAAGTCAGGGAATAATAGTATGGGGTCTTGGCATAGACAATCCTTGAGGCGTTCAAACGCTTCTTCCTGTGGCTCGTCCCAGTTGAGCTCTAGGTCCTTCTTTTGTAGATCATATAAAGGTTTTGCGATCTTAACGTAATCCTTTATAAACCGCCGGTAGTAACCTGTGAGACCTAAAAATTCCCTTACATTTCTCACTCCTCTGGGTCGGGGGAAGTTCTTAACAGCCTTAATTTTCTCTGGGTCTGGTTCCACCCCTCGCTCACTAACGATATGGTCCAAAAATGCAACTTCCTTTCTGAGGAAATGTACTTTTTCCGGTTGTAATACAAGTTTAGTTTTAGCTAGAGGAGCGAAAAACTAGCGGACTCGTCGATAGTGTTCTTTCAAGAACTTTGCATGTATAATAACATCGTCCATGTATACTAACATTTCTTCGCATTTTAATCCCCTTTTGATATGGTCCGTCATCCTTTGGAAGGTTGCCGGCGCATTCTTCAGTTCCATGGGCATGCGGTTGAATTCATAATGTCCTGCAGGGGTAGAAAAAGCTATTTTCCACTTGTCTTAGGGCGCCATTCTGATCTGGTGGAATCTAGAGGCCAAATCAAATACGGAGAAGTACATGGCTCCTCCTAATTGGTCCAGGATATCAGTGATGTTATGGAGAGGATAGGCGTCTCCCACTGTGCGTTGGTTCAGGTCACGAAAGTCGACTACCATCCTCCATCTTGGATTTCCGTCAGCATCAGCCCTTTTAGGAACAATCCAAATTGGAGAGTTGCTGGGGCTCGTTGAATCCTCTATGATCCCATCTTGGAGTTTCTTGTTTATATCCTTCTGAATGAATTCCTTATGGACTATAGGGTGGCGATACTGTTTCGCATTCACCGGTAAGTTAGTCTCAGTAGGGATATAATGTTCTCCCAGATCAGTGCACGGCAACGCGTCTCCAGGTAGAAGGAACACTTGAGGAAAATCGGTAATCAACTTATCCACGCTGGCTTTTTCTCGGGAGTTTAGGTGATCCGCCGAGATGAGTGTCCTTAGTTGCCGGATTCTTTCACCCGCGTCTAAAATAGGGTTATTCGAACCAACCTCTATTTCATCTCCGGAGCCAGGTTCGAACTCGAGGGGTGCGAATTCACAGGGAATGATCTCGCGGGGATCAACTTCTATGGTGTATTTTCATGTAGGTCAACAAATGGGAGGGGATGCATCACGTCCCCTCCTATCATAAGCGCGTTGTAATGATAGGAAATCACAGCTTGTTCTTGTTTCAGATAATTCCTCCCTAAGATTCCATCTTGGCTTATAGGAAAATTATCGTACGTCACCAGGAACGAAACAGGCTTACCTCTGATGTTGAGTATCGTTGTGCCTTTACTGTTTGATCACTAATCCCAATCAAAGGAATCGATTGAGTAGTGTCTACTAAAGCCCTTTTGTCCAGCACACCAATCTTAATAAGGTTAACGGCCGCCCCATTATCGATCATGATGGTCAACCAAGGCCGCCGACCTTCATACACTCTAATTCTTACCACCGTGGGTCGTCTTCCCTTTGATTGTCTCTTCCAGTAGGGCCACAGGCACCAATCCGTACGAGGCTTCTTGTGTTCGAGTCATTAGGACTCGTGGCGTATTCGTTAAATTCGGGGCTCCTTGTTGCATTTGATTGCGTTCGGCCGTCCGAGATCCCGACGTCGGCGTACTGTTCGAGTTTGGGCTCACCAAGGTTGGCTGTGGGCGAGCCCCCTGGAAGTTTAAAGTCGATGAAGATCCACCTGTGTTGGCACTTAACGGCGGTTGACTACTATTATTTGTAGGTGGAGCTCCTCCTGTGGAAGAGTTCGGATAATACAGTCGCGGGTCTTGATAATTTTCGAGCCGTGGCGCATTCTGAGTATATCCGCCTCCGCCTCGGGATCCTCGCCGAGGTGCATATCCTCCTCGACCTTGGAAAGATCCTCTTTCCCCCTGGATGGGGTAATAAGACGGCCCACCTGAAGAATCGTGTAGGTTAGTCACAAAATAACCAATAAATGGTGTTTCAGCCTGTTCTACATATTCTGTCTCCGCTATTCCATTTGACCCTTCAACACACCCAACATATGTTGGGCTCACCCCATGTTGTTGTTGAGCCTGTTGTGATAGCTGTGATTGGTGGCTACTAGAAAGGGTTGAGTGGTAGGGTGTAAAATTTCTCCCCTTTAGGTTCTGAGAGAGTTCCTGGTCTTCATTGTAGCGATTCTGATAAACCGTCTGGGCTCGGCCATCTGGGAGTATTCTAGAGCGGATACGTGATTCAATGCGCACATCTTCCTTATAAGCTGCGTCTAAATCTGCGGGGTGACAGGCGTCAACCCCGTTGCTTATATGGGCGGGAAGTCCTCGGATGAAGATGTCTACAGCGGCTTCCGTCATGGGAACCATCACATCCCTCTTGAAAGCAGCGCCCTTCTCCTCTTTCAGAGCACTTTCAGCTCCCATGAGGAGAATATTCAACTTATCTCGGAAATCTCCGACCGAGTCTCCTTGTGCCATTCGGAGATAATTGAGCTGGAAGTTATAATACGAAAGGATATAATAAGAGGACCGAACAATTACTGGTACTCACGAAACATGCGATATTTCTTTCCTTTCTATCGTCTTTTTGGCTGTCGCTCTCGGGGCATCTGTCATCCCCGCCACGCGGGTACCTTACCTGTGCCGTTATTTCGACCTTATACTCCCATACATATAAGGTTATATGAGGAAGTTGGGTAGAAGGAAATTTTATGGAATGGTATTGGTAAATCAGACTATTAACATTGGATTATTATTTTTGATGTTTTATTATACCCCCTTATACAGGTTTATTTATGCCTTTTATTTGTCACACCTCTTCTATTGTCTTATTGGTTATAATTCATAATACGGTTATTTAAGTTAAATATTTTGGAAAGATGAGAAAATTAAGGATAATTACTTTTGTTTAGGTGGAACGGAGCAAAAGTCAAGATGGGAAAAAAATC
>JAYJLV010000898.1:0-10562 GCA_036873485.1 Torymus texanus
GGGCGTATTATACGCGCATGCATATACATTTATATATATATATATATATATATATATATATATATATATATATTAGTATATATACAGGAGTAGGAGAAACGAGGTGGGTGGGCCCTGCTCGTGACGCCGTATAAATAACCCGTTCCGCTTTCCGTGATTACAGAGAAGTGGAAGTATCTGGGTTCGCCGTGCGACGCCACTTGCAACCCTACGCTGCAGCACGTGTTCTGCGATCCGGCAACCAAGTTCTGCGAGTGCGAGAAGCTTTATCCCGTTCAACTTGGGCCCACAAAGGGATGTGCCAAACGTACGTTTATATATATACACACCTTATATATATATATATATATAATTATACGTGTATGTGTGTGTGTGTATGTTAATGTACTCGTGAATTTATATAGCGAAGAAACTGGGAGAACAGTGCCTGTACCGGGCGACCTGCATCTACACGGACCAGCATTCGACCTGCACGCAAGTCCAGCACAATGCCGTTTGTGAGTGCGAGATGGGCTATCATCGGGTCGCACTGTCCCGACCGAATAAGAAGCTCTTCTGTGCTAAAGGTTCGTATACTTTTGTGTATATATGTTTGTGTGTGTGTGTATATAGAAGTATACTGCTACTGGTGTTGGTAGCAGTGGTGGTGATGCGGAAATTAAAATCGCGGACCGTAGGACGCGACTGACGGAAATGGCACGAGATGCGCGGCGCGATGCTTTCGTTTTTGCTCTCGAGTTTACGATTGTTTTTTTTTTCCCACCACTTTCGTACGGTTGCTATATGCGGAAAGAGGCAATCTTTTCATTGGCTAGTTTGAACTTGTAGAAAATTTTATCGGGTGTTTAATAGTGTGAAATTTATTCTATTGACCGAAATTATAGAATTATGTTATACAGTGCGAGGTTTGAAATGTTATCATATTGTCAATTATAAACTACTTCGACTCCGTTGAATTTGATTTTATACGCGGTTACGTAACTTTGACTGATTCTATTGATTACTCAATTTCAAACATACTGTTGTTATTGTAGTAATAAAGGTGAATACGATAATTTTCATGCGAAATTGCAAAACAAATAATAACAGATGTTGTTATATTTACTTTGTTAAAACATTGATAAATATTAAATCACGATTTTAAGAGTTTAATTATTAGTGTCTTGTACAAGTCAACA
This sequence comes from Torymus texanus, assembly GCA_036873485.1. Classification (NCBI taxonomy): domain Eukaryota; kingdom Metazoa; phylum Arthropoda; class Insecta; order Hymenoptera; family Torymidae; genus Torymus; species Torymus texanus. Next base: position 1,179 of record JAYJLV010000898.1, read on the forward strand.
TGAAAAATCGTACTACGCAAACTTTAGCTTATATACTGATTCTAAAAATACCTGTATATATATTGTTTGAAAAAATGACGAAAAAAATGTTGAAGCACATCTCTGAGAACTTGTACTTATTCTATAACTAATATAGACCACGAAAATGACGTTGAACATAGAAAATCAGGATAGTGTTTTTCAGAAAGCTGCAATTAATGTTTGAAGCTCCGAATGCAAAATAAGCGATTTATCGTTATTTTCACCAACATGATATGGATAATAACAGAATTTATCTACAACTTCGTTATGATTAAAAACTAGAGAAGATGAACTTACATTTTCTTTTTTTTTAAATTGAAAAATGTTTATTCCTTGCAAAGTTATCGAAGTTCAAAGTTGAGCATCAAAAATGAGACGAAATATGTACCCGCAGTTGAACAGTCAATTTCAGGGATTAAATACTAAATTTTTTGCTTAACTTTGAACTTTCATAACTTTACATGGAATCAACATTTTTTAATTTTTAAAAAAAGTATATGAAAGGTCCTTTTCTCTAGTTTTATTTTCTATTATTAAATTATATTCAAGACTTTTCAAAGTAATTTAATTTAAAAGTATTTATTTTGAAAAAAGCCTTAAAAACGCTTCTTCTTAAAACGGTAACCATTTTAATGTAATATCCATATCATCTTGGTAAAAATAACGAAAACCGCTTATTTTTTAATTCAGAGCTTTAAACATGAATTTCAGCTTTCTGAAAATCACTATCCCGATTTTCTAAGTTCAACATCATTTTCGTGGACTATATGTTATAGAATAAGTCGTTTTCGTCATTTTTTCAAACAAGCTATGGGTAATTTTTTGCGAATTTCTACATATACTAGAAACATCGTCGTTAAAAGAATATTAAAGAATTCCTGTAAAAATCCAACGTTATTGTTAGCCACCAACATACTTCCGTAAAAATAAAATCAAACGGGAGCAACCGTGCTGCCCGCTACTTTTTCGCAGAAAATAACTCTCTCTCTCTCTCTCGGCAAGAACGCTAATGGATCCTCATCAATTTCCATCTTCCGAATTTTTCCCTCGTCCTTATACCACCACTACTACCACCACTACCACCACCTCCTTCTAACAATCATCCACTTGTTTTCTTTTAAACCCCAGCTATTACCCAATTACACCACGCTTCTTATATTTACAACGCAAGCAACGTCCATGACCCCCCTCTCTCGCTCTTTTTCTTTCTCTCTCTCTCTCTCTCTCTCTCTCTCTCTCTTGCGATTATTTTCACGCTAAATCGGCTCTTTCGGAAGCAACGTTAGTTGTTCGTATGAAAAGAAGCCTCACACTTACAGCAGCTCGCCCGAGCGCGCATGAATCGCGATTGTTGTATGTATATATACACGCGACGACGTTCATGCTCGTATAGTGGAAAAGACACAAGGCTTTAGGCTCTTGATGTATATCGCTCATGGCGCACACTCACCATTGTTAAAGCTCTCTTACTGTGCTTTATATACTCTATTGTATACGTATAGTAGGAGGCAAATGCTATTCGCGCGGTACGGTTGCACGCGTAAGAATTACGTGTCTACGTGTGTGTATATATGTGTGTAGGGGAAGTTTTGAACGATTCGATGCTTGATTAAAGATGACCGATTTATCGGAAATCCGATGCGCTATACTGCTACTGCTATACTATATATATGTATATACTAGAGTGAAGAAATCAATTTCAGGTCGCGATTGATTGGTTCTCGTTATGTCGCTTCTGATCTTTTCGCATCGCTGAATACGTTAATACTATAGTAGATATATAAGCTAAATATAATATATGTCACTATAGTCGTGTATGTCGTTATTTTATTTGTACATCCAATTTTCACACAACGCTACGTGCAAACATGACTATTATACGCGGCGTTAAACGGATCTGCAAAATTATAATAAAATCATATGCTTGCATATTCGGTAGGCGCTTTTGCTCTGAAAAACGCATACATTGAGTTAAAAGCAATTTAAAAAAAAAAAGAAAAAGAGAGAGACGGTTGGCAGTATCACATCAACGCAAACACGCAATCGCTCTCTCTCTCTCTCTCTGTCTCTCTCTCTGTCTCTCTCTCTCTCTCTCTCTCTCTCTCTCTCTCTCTCTCTCTCTCTCTCTCTCTCTCTCTCTCTCTGTCTCTCTCTCTCTTTCTCTCTCTCTCTCTCTCTCTCTCTCTCTCGCTCTCTCTCTCTCTCTCTGAGTTCTCGCGCTTGCACTCGTGTCTCTTATACCATTGGCAGACTACGCGGAGTAAATCAACAAGGTGCCGTAGTACTGCGGAAGCTTCCTTCTCTGGGCATTTATATACATATATACACACACATATATATATATATAATCTCTAAGCTTGCACGCGCGCAAGCTAAATGCAGCCTTAAAATAACGCCGTTGGTATATAAGATTATTTCACCGCTCAAGCGTCCGTTCGTTATTTACCTCCGTCACTGCGTAGACTTTTAATCTTGTTTGCATGACTTTTTTTTCTCCTCTCCCTCTCTCTCTCACTCTCTGTTTCTGTTTCTGAAATATATATCCGGCAGTTTGTTTTGCGCGTTGATTTCATAATTCAAAAGTTATAAAAGTACATCAATTTTGCGTTCAATTCACTTCGAGATATTATTCGCATTCGGTATAATAATATTTGGATAATATTGAATTAACCATCATGTTTCGCACAGCCTTTAATAAATATCTGATTACCGTTGTTATACGACGGAGAATCATAATTCGCAAATCCATCGTGTATTATTTTATTAATCCCTGTACCAATTACCATAATCTCTCTTAACTGGTATATATTTATAATAACTGCTTTATAAATATTGATAAAACAAAAAGTTCCGATCCTTGTTATATAATAAATCCCCACAACCACTTCACATTCCTCTCCCATGTTCGAAACGTATTTTTCTCTTCGTTCATCACAAACTTCATCATAAAGAACTATATATATATTCGCCTGCAGACCTGGTGCTGATAGCAACGGACCTGCCAACTCTGCTCGGTGTCGCCTCGGGCATAGCCATACTCACGGGCCTGATTTGCTTCGTTTTGAAGCTGTTCAGTAAAGCGCGATACACGAGGCCGCGACATTACGCTAACGCAGGTCACGCCCCACCCATGCTCTTCTCTAGTGACACAGGTAAGTCGTGCCTATATATGCATAATACGCCGTCGTCGACTTTCCATCTTTTCCTTTTTATCTCATCGTCGTATCTGTGATTGCGTGTGATTTTTTTTATGTGCGCGTGGGATGACGATGTTTTCGGGGGTGTGTAATGCTTAACGGTCAGGAGATTCGTTCGATATGATAGCCAAATGACGCGAACGGTTTTCTTCACTTTCGTGTAGGATAATTAAAGGTTGAGATTTATTTATACTCTACTGCGGATGCAACTACGTGATAATTAAAGTCGAGCGTAATTAGCTTTAATTAAATTAAAAAGTCATTGTAGATATTACAAAAGGTATATATTTTAATACATGCGAAGTATAATCTTGTTTAAAACCTCTCTGTACGTATATATACTCTGTTTCACTGACATAAAAGTTGTTTTAAGAATAATGTAAACAGGTATTCTAATTCGCATTCTCGACGTAGACGCTGCTGTATTCATAATTTAATTCATATAATTTATACATACACTATACGCGTATATGCGCAGTTGCATATTATGTACTCTATTAGAATACGGGTTCATATTGGCCAGTCATAATACAAGTCTGATAATAGCGTGAAAAGAAAAAAATTAAGTTAAATATTTCAATGGCAATCTTAACATTACTTTTAAAAATCTAATTAAAGCGAGCAATGAAAGTACTTGAGCATTGTGTTTTTCCAGACTTTAACCAATTTAGTTTCTAGGCCAGAAAAAAAAAATTCGTAAAAAAAGAAAAATTGTCGTCTAATTTTTTTTAATGGATACTGCAGCGCAACGGTGAACATTCTTCATCTGTTTTCAGTTAGTGAAAAAAAATTTATTAAAATGTTTAATATAATAAAAATTCTGCTGCATAAATAAATTAATGTTTAACAATAAATTTGAAAAATCGTAAAAAGTTAAACGTCAGTTACTTTACATAATACGTTATATTTCCGTCGAGTGCTGTGTTATGCATAAAAGTTTGATATTTCGCTGGATATCAGCAGTAATACCATTCATATTCATGAAGACAGCATTTTTCCTTGCCAAAATCTGTTAAATGAACGCTAAGCGATTGTTCGATCGTGCCAAAAAAGTATGTATCACTGTTCTTTTTAATATATTCGAATAAAGTAGAATGCAATTTTTTTAAAAATGTACATCGGTCTGTTAATTCTTTAAAGAGTAATAACAAAAAGTGTTTTAGAGATACAAAGCGTGTATAAGCCTTTATTTCACGAAAATAAAACATTAAAAATGCTTGTAGGTCAAACAAGTGGCCGTAATAGCCCTTTCCACGTTAATCCAGTTCGTATAAAGATCCGCACAAAGTTTTGTTGTTCTTTGACGTATAAACCGTTTAACTTCGTTTCTGGATAAACTTTTTGAGATTTCCAGTGCTGTGACTATATCGAATAAAACTAAAATAGGTCGCTCAATAGTATTTTCTATAAAAATATTTTAGAACTGCTTAACAAGAAACAAAGATTTTTTTAAAACAAATTTTAGTTTACATAAAATATGAATTTTGCTTGAACAAAATCAGCGTGACTAAAATTTCAAATGATGAAAAATGGTCGTTTTAGTCTTTTCTGGACTGAATGAGATGATGGATCAATGTAGGATTACTCTATTATCAAAATCTATACGTATTGTCTCCTAATAACATAATCCATCAGTAATACCAAAGGACGAATTTTCTTTTCAACAAAAAGAATCATTTCTCTTCTGTCTTTCTACAAGGCTATACGATAGTGATTGTATAACAAATGAAAAGCATTTTCATCAGTCTCTATGCTTAATATAACTGATTTATCAAAATTATATCAGATTTCCATAGATCAGTTATAAGCTTCATTATATAGACTTTTTCCCCTTATAAATGAATAGGCACTTGATTATATATATATAACACCAATATATTCATCTAGGCGAAGACAATATCGACTTTCAATTACACTTCGCGCGCACGAAACACCAAAAAAGCTAACGAAATCACGTATCACCATCGTATAACTCGATTTGCATATCATCGCATTAGAATCAAAATGACAAAGCTGAACAATCAACTGCCACGCATATAACATAATGAAAATAGATTCCGACCATTTTTCAAACATTTAATATTAGTTCAAACCCGGTGTAGTAACTCTCGTATAAAAAAAACCGACCATTAAATTCACAAATTTCACTAACTATATAACTTAAAAATATTACCCTCACCAAAAATCACATTTAAATTAATAATCGGTAAAGTCATATCCCCCCTCTCGAACATTAAAAATCTCCGCGTTACGTAAACGTAATATCTTCACGTGGGGGGATGAAGGCAAGGAGTTCGAGGTCGGTAATATCATATCTCACCCAAGCATCCTCCAAACGATAAGAATCGGGCGTGTTCGCATACATATATATAAAAAAATCGATCGCTATACCCTAATATACCCTCGTTCTCGATATATCAAAGTAGCAGCTCCAAACACACACACACACACACACAAACACAGCCTCTCTCTCTCTCTCTCATACTTTTGCTACAGGCATACCACTGACGATCCACACGGGCAGGCCGTCCTCGCGCTCGTCGCAGCGCAGCAGCGGCGGCACGATCGGGTGCATGGTGGCTAGGAAGCCGAGCAACAGTGGCAACAGCAGCGGTGGCGAGGGCGGAGCCGGCGCGCGGGGCCCGCTGGTACCACAGTCGCGCGCAGGTGCGGCCCGCGCCGCCGCCATCTTGCTGATCTCGTGCCACCGGCAGGCCGCAGCCGCCGGCAGCAGCGGAGGCGGCGGGTCCAACGGCGCCGGCGGCGTCGTCGTAGTCGGCAAGCACCGGCGTGCCCTCAGCGACGTCGCTGAGGGATCGTCCGACGGCCTCGGTAGAACATACTAAACACGACAGTATCTCCTGCCTCTCTTTCTCTCTCTCTCTTTCTCTGTTGTTTCACTTCTAACTTTCTCTATCTCTCTCTATCTCTCTCTCTATCCCTCTCTATCTCTCTGCCTCTGTATCTGTCCCACTATATATATATAATACTGCTCTACTGTCTGTCTCTGTTTTTTGAGCTTTGTTTTCCGAGCTATATAGAGTCCCGAATCGAAGGGATTCTGACACTATGTCGTTCTCCTTTTTTTTCGGGTGTGTTGTTATAGTTGTCTGTCTCGGGGCTCGTCGCGCGACTCTTCTATCACCTGTCGAGAGCGATGACGATGTCGATGTGGTAATGCGTGTGTGTGTCTGTTGGTTCTTTTTTTTTCTCTCTCTCTCTCTCTCTCTCTCTCTCTCTCAAAGTACATGTTACACGTCTGGTTTTTCGTTGGATGCGTTGTGAGATTTTTACTGTCATATAAGTATATATATATATATTTTTTTTTGTATGATTCGATTCTGCGATGGCAATATATCCCGGGAATAAAATATAATACGTGTTTTACGGGAATTAAGAGATCTGAGTCGTAAATGTGCATCTGTTGAATTTGTCAGCCTCTTGCCTCGTATAATAATTGATAAATAAGTGAAAGCTTGCCGTCACAAGCTATTAGAGCTGTTTGCATTTATGTCAGCTTTAAATGTTATCTGTAATTATCAAGTTTATTTTTAGCCAATGATATTACATGTACAGCAATATGAGTGGTACACTACACCACAATAACTGTTATGGTCTGCCTCAACATTTTCACTCGTTCACTTATTTGTTTGCAAAATTACGACTTATTCTAGTTTGATAAAATAATGAATTATTCGATTACTTATCTTCTATAGTTGGATCAGTGAAAATCAGTCAAATAAGCGAATATGTACGTAAAATAAGTGCACGACTTTAGGACGCACCTAACATGAACGATCGATTTTCACTTATTTCAATTAGAGAGTAATTTTACTGAAATTAATAATGATAATATTTGCATGTCTTTTAAAATGAGCATTTATCGAAATCAAGTGTAGCATTAATTATATATATATATAATTAATTACTCAAATACAATGTTGATATTAAAAATTAAAATTCAAACAATTAAGATTTATTATTTTTAATCCCGGGATATTGTCCAGCAGCAGCATATTCAGTTGAAGTAGAGCTCGAGACTTTTATATATCCCCTCCCTTTCAATTTCAAGTTGCTAGTTTAAGAGAAGAGATCGGGAAGCATTAAAATTTTTTCTCACAAACAAAGTTTTTCACGCAAATTGTCGAGCGGCTGCTATTACGAGACAGCAAGATGGCAGCGGTATATACAATCTTAATTTAACCACACATGTACAAACACATACGTACTGTGAATTCACCGACTTTGTGGTAAGAAACAACCACACGAGTTAATTATATATTAAACAAATATTCACCAGAAAATATAAATACAGCAATGACACTAGCTAACTCGCTGCACTTATAGAATCAAAATATCAAAAATGCATGGTTCTTTTTCAAATGCTTATTGCTTTTGCTGCGTTGATCCTTATATTACATTGATGATGATTTCAATAAAAAGATAACAGATTTTTGTTTTATCGAATAAAAATGAATGTTTGAAAATGGATTAAATATGAAATGAAGTATTTTTGAATATTTAGCAATAGCATGTTGATTATATATTTATTGGAATGTTAATGTTTAAAAAAAAATCTATTAAATTCTACCAATATTCATTTAGTTACTTCAAAGTCACTTCTATTATATTAATTTCAATTTAATACCTATCTATTAAATTCTATACAATCATTTTGCCTTTTTATACTATAATATAATTGACATTTATGTTGAGAGATTAAACGTCAGCCACATTTACAAATTAAAATTAATTATTTGTCATAAATGAATTGTAATTATTCAAATTTGCATGTCAAAAGGATGAAATTTTATCTATTATACAATTGAATATTTTTGCCATTATTTACATTTAATCGAAAATTTTTCAAATATTTTAACATGAAGAGATTATAATTTAATTTCAATAATACAAATAGAAAATTGCTTAAGGTAGAATAGTACGAAATTCATAAACAGAGAAAATTTTTTAACAAATTAAAATTAACCAAGTAAAATCCATAAATGTTGTTGTCAAACTATAACAATGAATGCAATATATAATGTCTAAAACTATATATATATTATCTCCTCTCGCTGTGTTGTGTGGCTCGAGCATTTTTTCAAAAACCACTAAAAAAAAACAAACATCCCCTAAAAGTTAAAAAAAACACCAAAGAAAAAAAAAATTTTCTCTACACAGATCGAAAAAACGGCAACGATCACGTGCCAGCGACACCGCCGCCGACACCGCTTGTCACCCGCGCGAAATGTAAATAATCTCAAGCAGATACTTGATGTGGCAGGTTCGCGCCGACCGAGTTTAGCGTCGCTGCACAGCTCGACATCGTCGGCGAAGAGCTACAGCGCCCGGAGACTGGAACGCGAGCGGAACGAGAAGGAACAGCGACTGGCCCTTGTCGAGCTGAAGCTGAAACGTGAGCAGCAGCAGCAACAACGAGAGCTGAGGGAACGCGAACAACAGCAACAACCACAACCGGTAGCACCAACGCCAAGCCCAAGGACGCCACACTCGACGGACGAGTTGCTACCGTCCGTCGAGGAGGCTACCGAAATTTACTATAACGAGGTGAGAGTACAGTCGAATGGATTGGGAATTTTATCGTAAAAGAGATGAAATTTTCTTTCCACCGGTGCGACGAATATTTTAAATTTATTTTTCTTCGATTGATTTACTTGCGAAATGAGATTTGACGTTTATTACATTCGCTGGAAACGTGCGGGGAATACCGAATGACGGATATCCTGGTTTTACGAAAATTGCATGTCTTGCCGTATTCATCTGCCACTGCTTTATTAGTATTTTATTATAAATTATTTTTCAAATGGACTTTCCAACAGTTATCCAATATTCGGAGGTTTTATTTGTACATCACATACAATAATATTTATTTTACAAATATTGAAGATGAAATAAAATAAAATAAACAAATACGATCAAACATTTATATAGTAATATATCTAAAGTATTGACGTCCGCGACGTCTTTCAATTATTTTTATTCTATTTTTTTTTTTCTCTTTTTCGCCGAATACTCCAGTCTCGACTTTTTCCTCGTAAATTCGAACGCGAGCGTTCCTCGCGAACTTTGGGGAAGTTCGCGACGTCACAGCTCGGTCGACGGGCCGCACCCTCGACTAGCTCGTGACCAATTTTTTCATCATCTG
>JAYJLV010000909.1:0-10561 GCA_036873485.1 Torymus texanus
ATAGTAATTTTAATGGATAGATATTGTAAATTTCATGGATGTAACATGAAATTTCAATATTTTTATGATTTTTATTCCCAGTACTACATTAAAATCAATGTAAGTTTGTATTCAATTTTCATACAGAGTTAATGTACATGTTTATTTTATTGTAAAATAAATGTGCAGTAAATTTAAGGCAAAGCTTATTACTTTTGATATTGTTATATTCATTTTTATAGATCTTTGTACATTAAATTTAATATATACATATGTACCATAAATTTCATTAATATAACGTGAAATTTCAATATTTAACATTATTTTAAAATTCATTACGTACATGAATTTTGCTTTATGTACATTTGCATTATATTTAATGTGGAAATGTTTAACAGCACGTATTATTGAATAAAGAAGAGTTAGAATTGATCATTAAAATTGTATGGTATATTTCTAATAGTTTTCGAAATGCAAGTATGACGAATAATTGTGAATGTCTGAGGATGTATTTACCGTAGTGATTTCGTATTAATTTCGAAAACTAAAAGATCGGTTAAATTGAAATACATTTTAATTACACAGATAAGATTCGTGTTATCGTACTCAATGACTTATTTTAAAGTAGCAATTGTTAATTGGATGAACTGCTTTATGTGTAAACATTTGGTGTATAAACGATTATTTATGACTCAATTTAAAAATAAAATATATTTGTGCAATATTGATTATATTTTAATAAAAATTTAATACATTTTGGAAAAAGCTATTATATTTTATAAGATTTTTTTTTCGTCATTATTTTCCTACCCGTATTTATCAAGTAAAAAGTATGAGTAAGAAGGTCTCCATTGCTCGAATTGTCTCAGTGCCAAGAGAGGAGAAAATGTGACGTTTGACCTGAAAAATCGTAATCTCTTTATCGAGGATTTAATATTTGATAAAAAATGACTTAAAATTGCATTGTCTTGCAGAAAATTCTCTAGAAAAAATATCACATTACAATATGTATAGAATATAATACCTACACATGAAATACGTTATTCTAATTTTGAAAAAAGAATCCATAAGAATATTTATACGATAAAAATAAAATACGTTTCACTATGTACAAAATACTAACGTGATTTTCAACCAGAAAGAAACGTTTCAATTTGTTAGTTAATTATAATCAGTCATCGGAAAGCAATTCAATTTTTACTTTATTTAATCATGAAAGAAGATTAAAATGAGCAAGAACGATTTCCAAGATACACTTTTAATTAATAAACTTTTGTTACAACGTCTGATTTTATCGGTTTACAGGGGCCGTGGTGGCTAGTCGTTTGAGTGAGATCGAGAATTGGAACGTACTTTTACTGGAGGCCGGGGGAGATGAGACTGAAATTTCCGACGTGCCGCTTCTTGCGGGATACTTGCAGCTGAGCAAGCTGGATTGGATGTACAAGACTGAACCGCAAGGTGACTCTTGTCTTGGTAAGTGTCATTGTATTGTTTGATCTTTCGTCAAGGATGTTCTTCGGAAAAACCGAATCGTGTCCTGATTTTTTTCCCGCAACTTTGCAAGTACATTGATCTAGTGATGCTTTATTGATCGTACAACAGAATTGTGATGGCAATTTTTTTCGAGCTACTTTTAATAAACTAGTATAACTGTTATACTGTATAATAGGAGAAATGATATGGCAGCAAGCGTACGATTAATTCCATTATAAATAGTATTTTTAGTTCATAATTTTTAAGTTATTTCGTTAGTATATTGATGTAATCGACTGGAGAATATCCAATAACCGTATAAAAGATTTATTTCATTCAAAAGCAATTAGATTTTGAATTGTTTCGTTTACCTTGGCAAATTTATTAATAAACACGGGACTTCTAAGTGCATTATTAATCATTGTTATTCGACCGCAATAATCTAATTTTTACGATGTTTTTTTACTATAATATTACAACTCTCAACAGCCATGGAGAACGGCCGATGCAACTGGCCCAGGGGCAAGGTCATCGGCGGCTCAAGCGTCCTCAACTACATGCTGTATTTACGCGGCAATAGAAAGGATTACGACCTGTGGGAGCAGCAGGGCAACACCGGCTGGAACTCAGCCGAGGCTCTACGCTACTTCAAGAAATCCGAGGACAATCAGAATCCCTACCTATCGAAGACGCCTTATCACGCGACAGGTGGTTATCTAACCGTGCAAGAAGCACCCTGGCATACGCCTCTCGCCACGGCCTTCGTTAAGGCCGGGCAGCAGATGGGTTACGAGAATCGAGATATCAACGGGGAACATCAGACTGGGTTTATGATCGCACAGGGTACGATTAGGCGGGGAAGCCGTTGTTCTACGTCCAAAGCGTTCCTGAGACCTGCTAGACTGAGGAAGAATCTGCACATCGCCATGAATTCTCATGTGACGAAAGTAAGATGGTGTTAAGACAATAAATTGAAACTATACTCTTGAATGTTTAAAATTGAAAGTGACTAATCGCTTATAAATTCAATTTTTATTTTCTTTTTTTTTTATACTAATGATAAACTTACTTTTCTAGGTATTAATCGATCCAGCGAGCAAACGAGCTTATGGAGTTGAATTTATGCGCGAGGACCAAATTTTCCGTATCCGTGCTAAAAAGGAAATTATCTTATCTGGAGGAGCTGTTAATTCTCCACAAATTCTTATGCTTTCGGGAGTTGGTCCGCAAGACCATCTTTCACAATTAGGTAATTGACTTACTTTATCAATCATAGCCAAGTATTTAAAAATGTGAATAATTTGTATTGCGTGGATAATAACGTTTTTAAAAAGCGATTAATATCTCTATCAATGGCGTTGTATCCCAATATACGGAACTTTTAGAAAATAAGTTTTATTTCACTTATCTAAAATCTAATATGAGAAATTATTGCTATAGGAAGATGCAGAGTTCATAATCCAGAAAAAATTTTAAACCTGAAATTATATAGTTGCAAAGGCAGATATTGTTCATTAAAGAAATGGTTATTCAAAGTTTCTTTTTTTCATTCCTAAAGAGAAAGATGTAATTGTTTATAAAATTCACCTCAGTTTTTAGAATAACAAGAGAGTCTTTCCTTTTGTAAATTAATTATTTCACAATTCATGAAAGAAAAAGTTCCAGATAATTATTTAAGGAACAAAAATAAGCTTTCGTAGATTGAAATGGAATGAAAAATAAAATAAGATTTTTGAATGACTGTTGCTTCAGGGAATAATATCTCTATTTTGATATTATACAATTTTGTATTTAAAATTTGTTCCAGTTTATTAACTCTATTCCTTATCACAGCTTTATCCTTCATATTATCAAATCTTATGTAAGTAAAATATAAATTATTTTTAAAAGATCCATCTTCGGTACATCCACTTTCAAAGTATATTTAGTCACTAACCGTTTAAATAAGTGAGAATAAAAAAGATTTAAATATACGAGGAAAAATGTTGTAGTAAAAAAATCACCAGCAATTTTTAATATTAATTATAGTATTTTCATAAAATTATGAGTCTGTCGTAAGGTAACTGTCAACAATATTATCTTTGGCATTTTTCTTCCTATAAACCACGTAATCTCTCATGATAACAAAGAAAGGTTCAAATTTACAAACTGCACAGACTGAAGTAAAAATATAGATAATGTTACAAAAATGTTGGATAGTACGAACTCGGTACTATCTTATTTTATAGTAACAATTACTATATTAAAGTTGCAATATATGTTACAGAAAAACCTAGAAACTATAGTTATATTTCGATAACTAAAGGATACAGTAGTAACGTCTATGTATATTTTTCATAGTGCAATAATTACCGCAATGCATCATACAATTCATGTTTGTCTTGTCTCTAATATTTACTTAAATTACAGGAATTCCAGTAATTCAAAATCTACGCGTCGGTGAGAATCTGCAGGATCACGTGGGCGTTGGTGGTCTCACTTTTATGGTTAATCAAGAAGTGTCAATGGTGGAAAATCGTCTGCATAGCGTAAACGCTGTACTACAATACGCCGTATTCGGCACTGGTCCATTGACTGTTCTCGGAGGTGTCGAGGGTCTAGCCTTTGTTAATACCAAGTACGCCAATGCCACCGACGACTTCCCTGACATCGAATTGCACTTTGTTTCGGGATCAACAAATTCTGATGGTGGTCGTCAAATACGTAAGATTCACGGATTGACAAAACGTTTCTACGACGCGGTCTTCGGGCACATCAACAACAGAGACGTATGGAGTGTGCTACCCATGTTGCTCAGACCGAGGAGCAAAGGCTTGATCAAGTTACGCAGCAAGAACCCGTTCGATCATCCCCTTATCTATCCTAACTATTTCAAGGATCCGCAGGATCTGGCTGTTTTGGTGGAGGGTGTCAAGATAGCCATTGCTCTGAGTAGAACAGCTGCGTTTAGGAAATACGGCAGTGAAATGAATCCCATGCCGTTCCCCAACTGCAAGCATCTAGGACTTTACACCGATCCCTACTGGGAATGTCTTATCAGGCATTACTCTGCTACTGTTTACCATCCCGTTGGTACGTGCAAAATGGGTCCGTACTGGGATGCAGAAGCTGTGGTCGATCCACAATTAAAAGTCTACGGGCTCTCAGGACTAAGAGTAATTGATGCGTCTATCATGCCTAGTCATATCAGTGGTAACACAAATGCACCCGTTATCATGGTGGGTGAGAAGGGCGCGGATATGATCAAAGAATTCTGGTTGAAAAAGAGAAACGTTGGATAAGATTGGTGAAATCGTTTAATGACTTCCAATGGCTTTGCGATCATGGTTTGAGCTGAATTCCTAAGATTTCTTAATAGTTATTGGGATGTGAATGTTGCTCAACGGTGAATATGATATAAAAGTAGAAAAAAACTACGCGCAATACGTGGATCTATAAAGTCGATATATAACATCCCTGTGAGAAAACGTTATATCCGTTTGGTTTTTTTTTAATGCAATGGATTTTCAATTCGACATTTATTGTACTCCGCGAGTGTAAATACTGTTTTGAGAATGGACTGCGAGAATATTTATTTTTAAGTTTGCTGTTTTTTAAGACAAACGATAACAGTTTTTGATGTAGTTAAATTTATTTATAGATTTTATCTTTAACGTTACAATATTTGATAAGAAACTCAGTTATAAATATCTTTTATCGCTTAAATGTTTTCATTGTCAATAGTAATTACAGTGAGTTAAATTAAAGATTATACTTTTACTTTGTGCTATTAGAATATTATTAATTTGATGACGTAGTTACAGGTATTTGCATTTGTACACAAAATATTTATTTAATGCCAATCTCATAAAGCTATCTTCACAATCATACGTCAGTTGACAATAAAGTTCCAAAAATAGTTTACTCCACGTTTCCTCTAGGCTCCATTTGTAAAAGCGAGAGCCATGACTATGTGATAAAGCGAAGAAGCAAAACGAAAGAATGGAAAAACGCTTAATAATTCAAGGGGTCTTTCTTTTGGTTCGCTTTTGGTATAACGAAGGCGAAACAGAGAAGTCTCGGCCGTGAATCTTTTTTTTTCGGGCGAGTGTATGTCGCCATTGTCGAGAAGTAAATGTAGGTCGAAAACTTTTCTCCGACGAATGAAACTGTACATATTTTCTAATGTCATCCGTTGGTACTTTTGCCGCAGAGCGAGGCTTCCCAAAAGTCGCGAGGAGGAGTTTGAAAAAAAAAAATATATATGGCGTGGTCCCGTTACGATGATCTGGTATATTTGTTGTTTTAAGTTGTAAATAGATACAATACAAGATAAGGTAATTAACTAATGTTTATGTTTTTTGTAAATTATTGAGAAGATTATGAGATAAGTGAAACATGTATACTTAAACAAGCAGAAAAATATCAAAATATTAAAAATTCGTTCGATTATCATAGTGATAACGGCGATTATTCGAAATTTATGTGTAAACTATTCTATTTCTTTTTAGGTAGTTTAATATCTATTTTGTAAATAAAATATATTTGTTTCTTAATAAAGTACTTGTTTCATTATAAAATCAGCCGCATAATATTGTTTACTACCTGTTTATACAATTCCTCTCCATACGCTTTATATCGGTTTTCAAAATACATGTAATGTTTAGCAGCGATGATTACATAAATAGCAAGTATTGCGAAACGTTTATTTTTATTGGTTTTTAACTAGACTTGACGTTTTTTGATATCTTGTAAACATTATTTTATATTGCATCAGACGGAAATGCAAGATTCCAAAAATTTTATAGGATATTTGATTTTTATGAAAATTTTATATCAAAATATTAATAATATAATTTTATTTTAAATGTTTTTCTGTCTTTCGTAGTCAATTCATTCAAAAGTTAAGATAGTTAATTAGAACACACACGTTTGTTGCATTTTCATTACTTTCTTAATCGATCGTTGCTACTTCCGGAACATTATGTCATCAAAACAAAGCGAAGACGAAACTCAAAACAATTTCGCAATCACTTTGGTTTGCATGCATGCCTTTAACATCTGCGTCGGCTCAGTGGTCATTCGAAAGTGCAATTAAGTTCATGGTTATACGCGGTTTTTGTTTAGGAATAAAAACTAATCTAAATAATTCAGTTTTATATAAAGTTAATTGCATGAAATCAGTTAAGAGTGCTGTATTAATAGTGTAATTATATATTGTGGTTTTTTCTATAGGAACTCAAGTTCAACGTGAAGTGTTAATTAATTTCCACGTGTACTTTAATACGTGAAAATGTGAGTGATATACTAATTATTATTGTATACTATGACCGCGAATATATTTAGGTTAGGTCAGGCATAACAAGCAATTATTTGAAAAATGGGTTATTAATATTTTTTATGATCTAGCAGCCGCTATACAGGTACACTATAACCATTGAATAATTTTATTTATTCTTTCTTTTACATATAAGTATACTTACAGACGATAGAACTAAATACTAAATATTTGTTATATAATTTACAACATATTAACAAATCAGTAGTTATGATTTCATTTTATACTGTTTTTACATTACTTTTAGCTTCTTCTTTAAAGCGTATTTTCTGTTATTTTTTACATTTCTAGTTTTTTAATTCTTTGGGTTGGCTGCTGAATGTTTCAAGAGCTACCATGTAGCTATTTTTACTGTTAATACCTTTTTTCATTTTTGAAAGTTGAATACTTTTATTTCTAGTTGTAGAAATACTTTTTTTCATTTTTTTTAGATCTTTATAATGAAACATTAAGGCCTCCAAAGTAAAAATTTATCTTATATTTAATAAGGTATTTTTTAAGAAATAGTTTTTATGTATAATTTTCAAGGTTCTTGTTTGAATTTCTTGTAAACGAATCTGTAGAAGCTATTTGGCAAATATTCTGTAAGTTTACAAAATGAAATATCGAAAAATGTGGCAAATCACTAGAATCTGTAATAACTAAAAACAGATACGGCTACTCATCCTGTCGCATTTAAACACATCATAACACTAAACTATTCGTCTCATAATCTGTACCGACTTCATTTGCTCATTTTCAGTACATTGAATAGCAAAAAATGGGCCGAGACCCAGCGACACTGCTCGGCTCGTTTTCGGCCGCGCGTATCGCGCTATCCTACAGTCAGGAGGTCACTTTCCTTGTCTTCCTACGTCTTCTAATCAGTCTGCTGCGTCGGGACATCGTCGACCGTAAGCATCGAGTCCACTCGCGTTCTACATCAGAAATGACCGATCGTTACGACTTCATCATCGTCGGTGGTGGTTCAGCTGGTTCTGTACTAGCCAATCGTCTGTCCGAGAATGCCAACTGGACTGTCCTTCTGATAGAAGCTGGTGGCGACGAAAATCTGTTATCAGAGGTACCAATAGTTTTTCCCACACTCCAGCTAACCGCAATGGATTGGCAGTTCAAGACTGAACCGTCACCGAACTACTGTCTTGCCATGAAAAGTAAACGATGCAATTGGCCGCGCGGTAAAGCACTGGGGGGCAGTTCCGTGCTAAATGCTATGCTGTATGTAAGGGGAAATAAAAGGGATTACGATAGATGGAGCGAAATGGGCAATGAAGGATGGGACTACGAAAGTGTGCTGCCGTATTTCATCAAGTCCGAGGATAATAGGATAAAGGGACTTCAAGACTCGCCGTATCACGGTACTGGTGGTCCTCTGACCATTGAGAAGTTCAGGTGATTCTATAGAACTCTTATCAGCATTACGCTTTATTCTTTTGCTGTTAACATAATAATTACTACAATTTCTCAGGTATCAGAGCCCCATATCGAGGTATTTCATCAAGGCTGGCCGTGACTTGGGCTACGACGAAATTGACGTTAATGGCGAGCGACAAACGGGCTTCACCTATTCTCATGGTACTCTGCGAAATGGCCTACGTTGCAGTACGTCCAAGGCTTATCTACGTATCTGCTGCTCTCGCAAAAATCTCCATATATCCACCCACAGCTATGTGGAGAAAATCCTTATAGGCGAGTCATCGAAGGTGGCTTATGGTGTTAGATTCCGACGCAGAAATCGCCGATACAACGTCTACGCGAATTACGAGGTGATACTGTCCGCGGGTTCTGTTCAGTCACCTCAATTGCTGATGTTATCGGGTATAGGTCCGAGGCAACATCTTCAAGATGTCGGCGTACCGGTGGTGCACAATCTTCCAGGTGTCGGACAGAATCTCCAGGATCACGTGGCTATGGGCGGCTTGACGTATCTGATTGATCCTCCAACTAGGCCGAAGCGCCATGGCAAAATGTTTTCCTTCGTCATGCGCAAACTGCTGACGTTCAACTCGATCATTAACTTTATCCGGAACGAGGCTGGACCATTGTATCTTGTACCTCAGTGCGAAGTCATGGCCTTCGTTAACGCCAAGTACGTACCAATCTCTTGGCATTCATCACGATAATGTTTTAATGTATTATTGTATAGTTGTTTGCTCGAATGAGAACATTAAACACGATTTATGATCTTTCCTATTATTAATTTCGTTAATCTATAGTAGTTTTCATATGATTTTCCTTAATCAGAGTGAATAATGCCTCAGTGGACGACTACCCAGACGTGCAGCTGTTTTTGGCGTCAGGCGCCGAGAACGCGGACGGTGGGCTATTCGGGAAACGCGGATGTGGCCTCGGCGACGACTTCTTCGCCAATCTCTTTGAGGATATTATTTATAAAGAGAGCTACGCGGTGATTCCCCTGATACTGAGACCGCATAGCAGGGGATACGTACAATTGCGCAGTGCTGATCCTAGGCAGCCGCTAAAGATTGTTCCTAACTATTTCAAAGATCCTCGAGATATGGAGCTTATAGTACGTGGTATAAGATTTTTATAGATTTTTAAATTATACAAGGTATGTTAATAATCTTGTTGTTTTCTTCAGTTTTTAAAGTTAATTTTAATTAATTCTATTTCGATTGTTAATTTGATGAAAGACAATAATTGTTAAAATTTATCAAACAATATATATGTAAAGTTTTACGAGTTGGATTTCTTTCACATATTGTACTCGTAAGTTTATGAATACAAAAAAATATTTGCAAATTATTAACGGAATCTTCCAATATGTATAATGTTGTAACATTATACAAATTATATTTGTTTTTCAGGAATTCAAATAAGATCGAATTTTAATGCTTGCGTTGACGAAATTTTCTTTTGTGGTGTAACCATGTAGTTTCCTTAATATCGAAGTCATCAGTTAATGACATACGTCAAATCAAACAAAATTTCAGACAATATTCGCAGTGATGCCTTAATGTTTACTCGCGTATCGCATGCGTATCTAAGCAAAATGTCACTATTATATCCACGTGCTAATGATTCCGAATGACTAACATTCACTATCGATAATCGACTGTCTGAGTAAATTAGATTATACGAAATAATTTTATTTATATGTACTCTTCATCACTTGTACAGAATTACATACTCGTTGATTTATTGTATTTTCCTATATTTTGGTAGTTTGACTAGTTCGAAATTTTTATCTCTGTATGATTTCAAATAATAGGTGATTAGGTGTAAAAATTAAAAAGCAATGTCGCAATGTTGTTTTACTGCTATAAATTTAACTTGTCACGAAAAACGACAAATTTTTTCTATACAGGAAGATTTTTTTTGTTTTTAGAAAATATCTGTAATGAAGAAATAATAATTTTTCACCTAAATACGAATATGTCAGAATGCTTTTATAAAAAAAGTCATAGGATTAAGTCCTCCAATATAGGAAGCCCTGCGTCTAATATGAGCCATTACTATATTTTGAAATCTACGCGGTTCTGTTTGTTTTTAATAAATTCATTAGATCTATTTCAAGTTTATCAAAAGTTTTTCAACAGCCAAAGTCGAATGATAATTCAAAAGTTCTTAATACTAAAATCCTTAGTAAAAACAGAGTAAATCTTATGATTTTTTCATATTATCATTTTATTTTTATTTCCATTGCTTATTATATATACACTGTTAAAAATATCATTAAATTTAATAGACTTTTAATGTACACTTAAGTATTAATTTTCATGAATTTGTGACTTAAATATCATTTCATGCACATTTACTACAAAATTA
>JAYJLV010000929.1:0-10558 GCA_036873485.1 Torymus texanus
TAATATTTTGATCTAAAATTTTATATTTGTGTTTTGGGGCTAATTTGGAACTAGAAAAAGTCATTTTCAATAATTTATAAATTTTGACATGTCACAGTTGACATGAAGTTACCCATATATTGGTTTTATCACATCATAAAACATTTATCTACGCTTCGAATATTGAAATTCCTTCAATCTCTCTCTTCTTTACGCGTTTTACTGCGATTTCACTGCGAGCTACGTGGATTTATAGCCTCGAGTACGCACGTACGTTTGTGTGCGTGTGTGTGTGTGTGTGTGTGTGTGTATATATATATCGCGAAAAATGAAGCCAACGGCCCATTGAACGAGCGAGAGAGTGAACGGAAAGGCTGTTATTACACGCCCGGTCGCTGCGTCGCATCGTCCATCGAGAGAGTGAGAGAGAGAAAGAGAGTTCACCGACTCGACCTGTTGATTGTCCCCCGCATGACAAATACGCGTATATATATATACGTCTGTTATGGTATATGGCTGTTGGAGGAAGAAAAAAGTGCTTTATACTCACAGTCGATATTAACGTGAGCTTTTGTGTTACACAGAGTGTCAGTCTATTTTCTGCGGCCACTATGTTCTAACGGAGTGAAGGATCGTTTCACTATAGGGGGGAATTGGATTTTTGTTAGACTATCGATAAGGTTTTCGAGAAAAATGATTTGGGTTTCAGCACGGGAGGAAAGTGCGCGACGCGCGAAACGAGTTTCTGAATCATGTATGAAGGGGTGGGGGATTGACGTGGAAGTGTGTCTGTGTGTGTGTGATTGGTGAAAAGGATAGACGGAGGAGTTATCATTACATTAATAGGATAAAATTACGATAATTGATATGCGAATGTTGCTTAATTCAATTCATTATGGTATAATATATTCTGGGAATATTGCATTAATTTTCTTGTGTGTGTGTGTGTGTGTGTGTGTGTGTGTGTGTGTGTGTGTGTGTGTGTATATATATATATATATATATAAAACAATTACGTACGTTTGAGTGTAGTAATTAAGAATTTGCATTTTTTGAGGGCCAAACGAAACGTCCATTGAAATTCTTACCGTCTTTTCATAAAAAGAAAAAGGAGAGAAAAACCAGTAAGAAAAATTTTTCTATTGCCATGTCTCACCATTCGCAAGAAAATAAAATAGTCAACCACGAAAGACAATAACCCGGCGTAGAACCTCGTGCTGCTGCGTCTCGACGAGAAAACAATGACCACACGTTCCCAACCACTGTCATCTCTCTCTCTATAAATCAAATCCGACTTCAAAAAAAGAAACTGCAACGACGACGGCGACGACGACGACGGTGCATCAAATGAATTCAAAGTGGTCCCTTAAGTAGGCACTTGATGGCTACGTTAACGGTGATGAGGGCGCGGGGAGACGAAGCAAGGGGATTATCATCATCATTATTATTATCACTATAGTACTATACTACGAACTACTACGACTTACGGCCATCGCCGTCGTCGGCGTCGTCGTGTATGTCGGGGCGCAGTAAATCGCGCAAGTGTACGAGGCATAGACTCTCTCTCTCTCTCTCTCTCGTATCTCGACGGTCAATTAAGTCGTGCACCGCGCGTGAAACGGGGTCGTAGCGTGAGCGTGGCATGTCTATAGGCGGGGTTGAGAGAGAGTGAGGGCAAGGTATATACGTGTGTGTGTGTGTGTGTGTGTGTGTGTGTGTGTGTGTGTGTGTGTGTGTGTGTGTGTGTGTGTGTGTGTGTGTGTGTACATACACGAACGTGCAATGGCTAATCTGAGAGTGGACTCGTTCCTCTCGAGGGGGTAGATGTAGGTAAGTGGCAACAGATCGGGTTTATACGTGGCTCAGGGAACATGTAATCGGTGTAATTTAGAGATTTTAATTACTGTTTGGATTGGAGGTTACTGGTAAAACTTCTTATTTTTAGAAACATTACCATCGAAAAGACTATTTATAATAATTACGTACGGCATCGTCACATTTTTTGTGTCAAGATACCTTTGATATCGTACCGTGAACTAAGCCATCAATAATTGACAAACAGTCAAATCATACTACTTATCGTAAAATTTAGGAAAAAATACTTATACTTTCCAATAAGATTTCCGAAATCAGCGCGACGTCATCTAGCAACCATTTTTACTCCACATATTTATATAGCAAATTGTATATAGCAAATTGTATCTCGAGCTCGCGTCTCAGTGGGAATATAAATATCCCCCTTCTTTCCCCATATGCGTACGCGCGTTACATATGCGGGGACCTAGTTGTGTACAAATGCCCCGCGATAAACGTCAAATTTGAAGTTAACGATGACAAAGAACGCGCCGAGCATTGCATACTTATACGCTCTTTTATTCTTCCTCGCGAATCTTGAGTATAATGATGAAACGTCACGTCGGTTTTTCAAAAATCAAAACTCACACATGGTCATTTATTTATATAACAGATACACATGTGTATGTACGATTGAGATTTTTAAGATAGTTGCACGATCTTGTATACATACTTGCGCAAAATATCGCATAATATATGATACTAGTCGCGACACGCGCGCGCGCGTGTGTGTGTGTGTGTATATATATATATATATATATATATATACACACACACTTGGTATTTTATCATCGATGGAAAAGACACGTGTGTGTGTGTGTTTAAAATTCCCTCGATTCATTCACAGTTTCAATAGTATCAGAGAATAAATCTCGTCGTATTAATCGCTATGGAAATTATTATCTACCTCTCTATATTAAAACATACACCGCGCGTCGAGAAGTGCTCGTTCCTCGACACCTTATTACTACTACCATATCGTGGCTATACACGCGTGCAACCGTCTAATTGCCAGTTATAATAATACAATATATTACGTGTCATTTTCCATCCACTCTGTAATCGTAGACGCGAGTTGCGACACTCGTTCATTTCAAAACCTATATATATATATATATACCTTCAGTCAAAACCAATAACGTGTGCGTAGTCGTATATATGTATATAATTTACAATAAAATAAAGACATTCGCTTCCCAAAGGTCAAACCTACTTTCTCCTCTCCTTCTCTCTCTCTCTCTCTCTCTCTCTCTCTCTCTCTCTCTCTTTCTCTCTCTCTCTGTTAACTCGTTATCACCCCGTCATCGTCGTCTCCGCCTCGCAAAACTGGATTCGCGCCGTAGTGAACGCTGTACAATAAGGCGTTGGCCAATCGCGTGCATTATTTATCGAGCGGTTTTCGCGAAAAAATTTTTCCCCTCCACTATCGCGTGCATATGTCTCTGTATATATATGCGCGTGTATGTATTTACACGTCGACTTTCACCGCGGTTTGTGTGCGTTGCGCTTCGTGCGTTTCGAAAGAGGGAGAGAGAGAGAGAGAGAGAGAGAGAGAGAGAGAGAGAGAGAGAGAGAGAGAGAGAGAGAGACGCGTGCTTAGAGCCAATAGATAAGGGAGCCATTTTCTCTAACGCTATTATTTATTATCGATAGTTTATGGGTGGACGGAGAATACTACGCAAACGATGAGAGCTTTCGATAACGATTGTTTTGTGAAAATTTCAGCAAATACTTTTGCGTCATTGCTTCTTGCACGCCCATTAAAATAATTCTATTAGCCGTAATGATATATGAATGAGGTTGTAACGATTTAATTTAAAAATTATATATATACAGAATGATGAACGATTATCGTCATTATCAGCGCTTTGTGTATATACTACTTGAAACATCCGCGTGATACCGATCTTAATTAAAATTTTTACCTCCACTCGTTCCCTCTCTTTCTCGTGTTACTCTAATTATATAATTTAACGCAAAGACAATTAAACCTGATTTTCGAAATCGCACACGATCATCGTGTCCAAACTCTTGTGTGCGCACACACCTTATCGCGCTTCTTTCTCGACATTGCGCCCAAAACAAAACTCTCCATCGTTGCTCAATCCAATATCAAGTTATTCCCAAACGCATTCCTAGCATCCGATCATATATTTATTTATTATATGCGTAAAAACTATGATTTATCAAGTCATCAAAATGGCAAGTATATAGTCGCCTTTGTTCCGAAAATTCAGTCACGACCCACGCGTCGCGCGCCACCCGGTATACGATCCATTGTCTCTCTCTCTCTCTTGTTCGCGTGTGCAGTATACAATCAGTCGGCGTTTCGCAATTCCGAAGTCTCTCTCTCTCTCTCTGGTTTTCGACGGTGCGCATGTTATGCGCGCATATACGTATCTTTGTTCCGGAGAGAAGAGAAGGGAGAGATTAGGATTCTCGGGAGAAGAGAGTTCATATCGGTGAGAGATAGGGGGGAGAGAGAGAGAGAGAGAGAGAGCAGTTGATAATTAAATAACACATGCGCGAAGATTCCGAGATGAAGTCTCGAGGAAAGTTCGTCTTGAATGAAGTCGAGTCGTGGGAGGGAGACGAAGTAGGGTGATTAAACTGCCGTCGCGTGTAGATGATTGAGGATGGCGCGAGAAGAGAAGTTTCCAGTGGGGAAAAAAGAAGATATTGTAATTGAAATGACGATCGTTTTAATTATTCATTCAGAAAAGTGACGCGTGCAAAGTTTTTGTACACACATAAATACTTTGAAAACACACAGCATTAAAAAAAAAAAATTAACATTATATATAATATGCTGCGCTTTATCTCGAACAAAAGTAAATCGTCATGAGACTGCGTACGAGACAATGCGAAAATTCCGTAGCAATGGAGTGAATCACCAGCTCACTTCGTTTGCTCTTGGTAAACGTTTACCCGGTGCTTTACGAGCAAAAATCCTTTATTGTCACTTCAAACACACGGTAGCTGACACACACACACACACACACACCCCCATAGATATAAAGTCAACCTGTCACCGACTACCACGCACACTCGCGACTATCAAACACGGCACATCGACCATCAACGCGACAACTTCTCCGTAATCCACGGAAATGAGATAAAAATCATCTCTCCGATATCATATCTTCCCCTCTCTCTCTCTCTCTCTCTCTCTCTCTCTCTCTCTCTCTCTCTATCTCTATCTCTCTCTCGCTTGCGGCGCGAAAACAATTTCGAGTATTGCGAAAAAATTCCCGAACTCTCGGGAGTAACCAGACTTCTCGGTAACGCCATGACTCAGCGTCGTCGACTCTCTCTCTCTTTCTCTCTCTCTCTCTCTCTCTCTCTCTCTCTCTCTCTTATATTCGTTCCCAGGAGGAAAGGAGAGGACGTGTCTTATCGCTCATTACGATGTTTATTCCTTAACGTCCGCATGAGCCGGGTGTGGTGTTTGTGGGAGCGGAAACGCACGCGCATAAGAGGTAGAGAATTAATGACCGATAATTGGCGAGATCAAACCGTCGTATAGCCCTGCAATGGCAAACTTTATTTGTCGTTGTACTTAATGGCGTGAGTGGAAGGAAGAGAGAGAGAGATAGAGAGAAAGAGAGAGGATCGATTGCGAGTTGGCTTCTTTGTTTATACGATGGTGGTACTCTCGTGTCAGTCATTCGGCGCGGGATCGAACGGTAACGGTATATATATAATACATATACATATCTTGAAGAACAAAAAAAAAATAGCGGATACAATAAGGCTGTAATGTATAGGCTTATACGTGATATATCGCTTGGATTTCTTTCGCACAATGAGAGGCGACGTGGTTGCGAAAATTCTATACGAGCGTGCGGTTATAGATAAAAATGATTAATTGTGCATACATTATATATATATATAAATATAACGTAAGATGCCGTGTGTATGTGTGTGGATGTCTGTGTGTGTGTGTGTGTGTGTGTGTGCACAATATAATCGAACCGTATATTGTTGTCAGCTTTTCGCGCATAAATTTTCAAGCTCGAATTTTCGCCAGGTCTTTTAGCTTCTTTTGTCCCGCTCTGTTATTATCATTATTAAAATATAGGTTAAAAAAAATGACAAGAATTTTAATCACATATTATAAACGTTTCTGGTTTTTTTTTAAATTATATCTTAGTTGATATATTCAAATAGCCTGCCACGCGTTATACTCCAATGCGAATCTGATAACCCTATATACAATCGCCTTTGAAAGTTGCTATATATATAAGGCACCTAACAATATCTAACTACACTCTCGCTATGGATATCAGTATTTCGTGTGGAATCTTAAAAATTCTTAGAGAAAGCCTCGTCTCCATTATAGAAATCATTGCGTGATTCACGCGTCGTCGATAATCGCGCGTACGCGTAATCAACTCGCGCGGTAAGCAGATATCTGTCTCCAAGTCTGAAAAAAGAGCCGACAGCAGCAGCAGCAAACGCGCGTGCGCACCTGCGGCACACCGCGTACGAGCGCAAGGAAAGTTACGAAACGCGAGTCGCGTGCAACGTGTGTTATTATCGCAATGTGGATAGAGAGAGGGAGGGAGGAAAAATGTCGCGGCGGGTAGATACGAGTGGTCGTATGGTGAGCTTTCGAAAAGCCGATGTTGGGATGAGGTTAATGAGCTTTTGGTAGAATTGAGAAGAGGAACGTAATTATTTATTATTATTATTAGTATTAAATGGGTTTAGAAGCTGTTGATACAAAAAATTGTTACATGTAAAGCATGTGGTAAATACAAGCAATATGTAATTATTTACAGTGTAATACAGTATTAACTTGAATTTTATTGTCCTTAAACTGTAAACAATTATATGTTGTTTCGTATATATATTAATTATTCCATAATATAAGCCTGGATGGGTCGTAGATATATGTTTAATTTTTTTACTTATTGAACAATATCTAAGTTTTCGACTAACAATTTTTTATGACAATAGTTTTTTTTCGATTCAGAAAGTATTTGTCTTTCATATCTGTGTGTACTTACATTATTATATTTTAATAACTGATGACATTATAATTAAATAGTGAAGCCATTTTAAAATCACGATAATACCCTTAAAAGGCATTAGGATTGTATTCTTAATTATTCATGAAAGGAAGAGAATCTTAAAAACTATTAACGAACGAACCAAAACCAAAATTCGACCTGTTAGTATCTCCGGTAAGAGGTTTTGTGGTTACGAAAGCCGTAACTTTGATGTTTTATTTGAAATAATTTGAATTTTTTAAGTTTAGATTCTAGCAGGTGCTGTATATGGAATAGAAAGAATTTAATTACTATATTGTATTTTTGAAATTATTTTAATATGCATAAAATATTTTACGATCATTGAACTATGCCAAGGAAAACCGCACATTGCGCAAATTTATCAGTTGGAAGGTAAAATACCATCGTCAGACAGGATGCTAGAAATTAGCGTAATTTTATTTTAAATCTCAATTAATTTAAGATCGACCTGAAAAGTTTATTTCTATCCTTTACAGAATTATACAAATAGAACTTTATAACTTTCCTTATTTATCATCTCGCGCAACCTTATATAATATCCCACACACCTATTTTCTTGACACTTTTTTCAAATTTCATAATACCTCAATAAATACATTTTTTCTTTAACCCTCTGAATTCAAACAACCGCCACGTCGGTCAATGCTTCACCGGCGTGGTAAAAAAAAACGCGCTAAGTGAGTATATATATACACTCGCGCGTCTTCGTTTGGACAGCGTCCAATCGATACGTCGATTCTACACAGGACCTTTAACTTATGAATAATAATTGCAGCTATTTTTATTTCGGCCGTGTTCGCGTCTAATCGAACGCCCCCGCTCGGCTCTTCGTATTTGAACGCTTCATTGCCAGCGCGAGACATGCAGAAATAGACGCCGAACGCAAAGATCGCCCACGTTTCTTTGATTGAGATTTTTACTATCACTTAAACTCTCACATACACACACATATATATATATATATATTATATTTACAACGAAATTTATATAATACATTATCATAAGACATTATATATGTGTACGTGTGTGTGTGTGTGTGTGTGTGTATAATATCATTCTTATACATGTATATATATGCAACGAAATTAAAGTTTTTCTTTTTCTTGTCTGTTTCAGGTACGTATCCCGAGAGTATTCTCCTATATTTAATAAACCCGATCTGTCACCAACCCCTAATCGACTCACAGTAAGAAAAACCATCATGATATTCAATGTTCTTTGGAGAAATGATTTATTTTTTTTTAGTGTATGTATAGGTACGCGTATAAGTGCCTATTCGCAGTCGCCGCTCCGGGAGAGAGAAAGAGAGAGAGAGAGAAAGAACACAATGGTATCGCATACAGCGCGACTCGCGTGCCCGCGAAGAATGTATATGTTCATGTGTGTGGGTGGTTGTATACACACGCGTGATTTCGAAGTGGTACGTACGGCCATAATGAAACGCGTCTTTCAAAATGAAAATAAAACGTTGTTATAGATAATACCAGAATCCAAATTTTCTTTGTGTTGTACAGTTAAAAGGGCTATAATGAAAAATATACAATTATTGATGAATGAAGAATTTTGCCGACTATTTTGCGACTGTTCGGTGTATGAGAAAGAAAAAGCTAATTGTGACTGGTTTGGTCAATTGCTGCAGTGCGTTCAGGTTTACCTTGAGAAAGAAGTAGCTAATTTACAATGACAAGTTTTGCCGAATATAATACACTCTATATTCAACACTGTACACTTACTTTTCCTTTTTTAGTCTTATATTTTTCAAGCGCAGAACAACATTCTACTGCACACCCGTCGGTTAAATCATCATAATTTAAAAATGCTGTATATAATAACCACACAGTATAGTAGGTATTATATCTCATAATACCGTCATAGATTTCCTTCCCTTTCTGTATATAATATAAACGTTAGCGCCTAATTCAAACGGTCGCGACTAGCTAATAGTGCAACAAATAGCCTCTATCAATGTACACACGCACATACACTATTCCTCGTCAATATACAATGTCGTTCAGTTATACCGTGGGGACAAATTAATAGCTAATAACGCGCTCTGTCTCTACTTGATAGAAAAAAAAAATAGACATACAATACTCTATACTCCAATACCGTACAATATGCGAGTACTAAACAAACCGAACGGCGATCTATCTCTTTCGCGTTTGCTTAGATAATATTGAACCTCGTAAACAATGTCGACAACTATACCACACCCTGTAATAAGCGTGTATATGTATACGTATATATATGAGGACTTTCACGTCAACTCTCCCAACACGGCGCGCAAACGCTAAATCGTGCTATTTCCTACTGGTGTTTATGATATTAAAATGTACCTAAAAGAATTGTTTCGTAAGCGTTTTCAATGTATTTATTTCCACAGCTTTTAAATGATTTTGATGAAACTTTGGGAAAATGTTCTTTATTAAAAATAAAAATACACAAAGTTCAGGGCTTTTTCCGAGTTTGGCAATCGGCCTTCAGTTGAGACTTACGGGGTCTGATATTTAATATCTTGAAAACCAAGTCCCTCTTCAAACCAAAATAACTCTCGAAATACTATGTTAACCATAATTCCAATGCTATACCAATAGAAAGCTGAGATGAAATCTTTTTGTTTGAAAAAAAATGTTCATCCAAAAATTTCTATCCCACCAAAAATTGTGCCGATATAAAATTTATTACAAAATATTTACAATAACTTAAAATTTTTAATTTTGAATTGAAAATGTATTATCAGTATAACTTTTGAACAAATAGGAAACTTTAGATGAACATTTTTTTCAAATAGAAGGATTTCATCTCAGCTTTCTATTGGTAGCATTAAAATTATGGTAAAGATTATAAAAGAAATTATAAAACGTTATTAGGTAGCGAGACCGGCCTACTTCAGGCGATCTACCGTCGGTATCACACGCATAAAAGGCGTTGCGTCTACTCTTTCGCAATCTATTTCTCGAAGAAAACAACTTGAGCACTTTTTGGAAAATATCTATTCTTATATAAAAAAAATGCTCAGTTTTCGATCTAAATGATAAAAAAATATTAAAAATATCCTTCCAGAGATATAAGATGTTTTGTAGTTTTTGAAGATGAAAATGGAAATTTTTGGAAAAACTGCCTACATCATTGGAAAGCTGAGGAAAAGATACGTCGGCAACGGTTATGAAACATTTTTTTAAGGTACATTTTATTATCAGAAACATAAGTTGAAAATAGCATGAATTTGGCGCTCGCGCGCCACTCTGGGAGAATTGACGTGAAACGCTCATATACACACATATATATATATCTATATGAATGAATGAAAACGCGAGCGGAATTCACGTGCCCTCGCTGCATATTGATAGCGCACGCGCGCGTGTGTGTATACACGTGTAATAATTATACTGAGTTTCTCACCGCGCGGTGCTAATCGAAGTCACGTGGCTCTTATCGACGTTGGTCTGTCTATGTATATGCGTGTAATCGTGCGTATTGATTTTTCGACGAGTTTTTCCCTACTCTCTCGTGTTCGTTGCTTTCTCGACGGCAATCTACTTGTTGCGCGAGTTGTGTATGTATATATGTAAGCGAAGAGTTCTTGAAAATGAAAGAAGAGCGTAAAGCTGGCATATATATATATATATATATGTGTGTGTGTGTGTGTGTGTGTGTGTGTGTGTGTGTGTGTGTGTGTGTGTGTGTGT
>JAYJLV010000940.1:0-10558 GCA_036873485.1 Torymus texanus
GTGTGTGTGTGTGTGTGTGTGTGTGTGTGTGTGTGTGTGTGTGTGTGTGTGTGTGTATGTGTGTGTGTATATATATACTTGGACTATTCGCGCTGCGAATGAATATTCGATTGAAAAAAGTATATAAAGAAGAGAATTTTTTCTTTTTCTCGCAGCGTGTATAATATGGTTTTATTTCGTTCTTTATGTATTATATATATATATATATATATATATATATATATATATATATAAAAAGAATTCCGCGCTGCGGTTTACGAGCGACTTTCGATGTTTCTACAAGTATAACCGTGTGTGCGTGTTGTTTCATGCGAATTCATGTATATATACCTTTTCTATTCCTAAAATTGCCACTGATGCCAAAAGTATAAACTCTCCAGTTGTTTATATATATACACACTTACACACCCTGTGCGAGTGTGTGTGTGTGTGTGTGTGTGTGTGTGTGTATATATGCATGGATTTTATTGTCGCTTGTTGAAAAGTACCGCTGTGGCGATGCAGATCAGGTATAACAGCAGCAACGCAAGTTTATACAGGCGTATTTGACACGTCTGTGAGTGTGTATGTGTGTGTGTGTCTCTATATATATATATATATATATATATATATAATACGGCGACTCTTAATTGTAAGTTATAAGGTGTGCGCACGTGTATATAGAGTATACGGCGGTGTATTATAAAGGCGGAATAATCGTGCAAGGTCAGGGGTGTACGTATACCTATATACATATATACATACGCGCATGCATGGTAATATGCGTCATCTCGTCGTCCGGGATATAATCGCGTCTCGCGCAATTTAAGCGCGACCACGGTTTTATACATACACACATACGTATATATATAATATGCACAGTCGTTCGTGTCTATCCTCGCTGGTGAGAAAAAAAAGGAAAAAAAAGTCGTACCTAGAGAGAGAAAGAGTAAAATGGAGGAGCTAGTCGTATACCGGCGCATATCACGGCAGGCGCGCCCGGCTGACTTATGCCACTTCTCGTTAAACGCTCGTAGATCAGAATGCTTATATATAGTGGCCATGTCGTGTAGCTTTTCTTCTACCTTTTACTCCTCTTTTCGCATAACGTATATAATGAGAGTCGAGTGGCTATGGACAAAGATACAAACGTGCGTCTTTGATTATGTACAAGAAGTTGTCGCGATTCGAATCTCATTGATTTTGATGTAATCTGTGTATATGATATATAAATGAGGTGCAGCTGCAGGTGGCGAATATAGGGATAGGGAAGTTGCGTTTACTAGTGTATATTCTATTCGGCTGAGCGCAACAAAATGCAATATCAGGCGCGTTTTTCTTTATTAAAATTCTTTTTCTCGACAGAATTGTTGATTTATTAAAAATTTGTAATAAAAAAATTAGACATGATTATTTCTGCATTGATTTTGGGAATAGATACAATAAAATTTGTATGCATCCAAAATAATTTACTAGAAATAGAATATAATATTAATCTTGTTGTATAAACTCATGTTTGACATTTCTGTATTCGAAAGATTTTTCAAATTCTTATTTTACATTATTGACACGACATGATTTGAGAGAAGAAAAACTTCATCTCCCTGGTATGGCTTTAACTGAGATTGTATCTTTTGTGAGCCTCCACTGAGATTACATCTTGTATGAGACTCCGCTGATATTGCACATTATTACGCTCAGCTATCGATATGACACCGCTTCCAAATGAGAAAGGATTCATCTCAGTTAATAAAGGTATCATTTCGTGCGCTGATTGTTTATATTTCGATTTAAGTTGGTAATACTCTTAAAACATTTTCAACATTTTGTTTCAAGTGCAATAAATATAGTACATTATTCTTTTTACACTGTGAACGGATATCAAAGTTTGTTAGAACATCATCCCGTCCACTAACATTGGTCAACTACATCTAGCAGCGAGGCACAACGACAATTAAGAGTATAATAATATTAACTTTATTCATCGGCTTGAAATCGGAACACCTCTATAGTTAAAAAACAAATCAGCACATAAAATAATCCTTTTTCCGACCGTTCGCGAAAACGACGCTTCTTCCAACCAGACTATACACTAAGATGACCCCTTTTGCTTTACCAATCGCCACGAGATGATTCCTTTTCCAATCGACAACTATATATTCATCGAGTGACGATGTATATATATATATAAACAGCTTCCTAATACCAGACTTGCGGGCGCGGATATAGAGCTCACAGAGTTTTTGCCGACGTAGAGCAGTGGATTCCTATCGGACATCGGACGATTTGTAAGTCTCGCGTCACCGCAGCGAGTGTGGCGGTGAAGCGATGCTGGAGGAAAGAGGGAAGAGCGGGCAAGAGAGAGAGAGAGAGAGAGAGAGAGAGAGAGAGAGAGAGAGAGAGAGAGAGAGAGCTCGTCGCGCTCCGATAGTGCCGAGGAATGCACGCGAGTATATAGGTAGGTAGTTTGTGCAGCTTCGAGCGGAGTTCGTCTAAGTCGAGCAATCAAATCCAGACGCTGCGCGTACATTATATATAGAAGTTGCTTGCATGGTTGTGGGTTGGATTTGACGCACGTCCGCGTGTACAGTGCGTTATCACGTTCTGTCGTGAAGGAGAAGATAGAGAGAGAATGAATGATCTGATGATGTAAATGTGATTGTGTTTCTGCGATGGGTGTTGTTTTATTGCATTCGCGTGTTTATTGGATTTAAATCGATTCTATTAGCTGAAAGAGATTCTATACTTATAGTTCTTTGAGATTAAGTTGGTGTAGGTTAGAATGATAGTATTGGAAATGGAATCAGTCGACTAAACGTGTTCGAACTATAGTATTGAATTGTCGAGTATCGGGTTTTGTCTGCTACAAGTATTCTGTTTTCTTTATTTTTATATCTTCTGTGTCATAAATACAACGAGGATGGAGGGATATTGCGGCTTATATTGTAAACTTTGATTCTAGAATATTTGATTCATTAATATACGATTCTGATAAATATCAAGCATTGAAAGATAAAATTCATGCCATCTGAGCATTTGCCAAGTATAAAAAACAGTGAAAGGTGTATTTTACCACTCTAGCTTGATTTTCAGTGGGCGTGGTAAATGAAACACAAAAAAATATTTAGAACTGTGACTTATTTGCAGAAAGGGCCCGGAATCCATTTACTCGCTAAACTTTGATTTGTTCAACGTAGTATTATCAACCACTGAGACTTTATTGTACTATAGAATTCACTCGATTTACACCTGTTAAAACTGAATCAACTACTCGGCTTTTATCTTACTATCTAAATCACGTTTGCCTACTCGAATCCCGTCAAATCATTTCATAAGATTTAAGTACTCCAGTTGTCAGTAAATTAAATGACACATGTCCACGAAATAACTGTGTATACATTATTATTAACTTATATATGTTGTAAACTATTTTGATTATATTTAATATATCCACATTATTAGTTTTGCAGAACGGGAAAACTTTTATTTTTTTTTTTTTCAATATATTTAGTTAAGATCTCTGCTTTATTTCTTTTATGTATTAAAAATTTATGCCACATTATTTTATGCTGCTGTCACGGAGGTTTCCGTCGATGTTTAGACAATTGTAGAAGCTGACAGATCGTCGACTCGGCAAAAAAATATCTAGCTCGCGATGCGCTCGTGATGGCATTGCAACGTTTTAGCTCCAGCGTTGTTCAGCACAAGACTAGTAACTATACCGGTCTGTGAGTTCGTGTCCAACTCGTCACTTATTTTATCATGCTTTCTTATTGAATATTTACGTATTCTTACGTAACACTACTACTGTATAATATTTAATATAATCATTGAATAATTGTGCAAAATATTTTATCATATTCTTGGTTTGGTGATTTTCAAATTATATTCAATTATAGCTCGAGAGTATATATTGATGTATTTATTGAGCTTCCTTCTATAGAAGGAAACAAATATTTTTCTACCTCCTAATACATTCTTATAATTTCTACGAGTATATAACGTTATTTCACCTATTGAAGCTATCATCAAAAACAGTGAGAAATTTTAATCTATACGGTAATTCAGTTAAAACCACCAACAAACAACCTTATATCACTAAACAAATTCACTTTTAAACTCTCAAATCTAAATTCCACGTATATCTACATACCTATACTATACGACCTCCAACGACACCAGCGTTCTCTCTCTCTCTCTCTCTCTCTCCACCCCTATAATCACATGCACAGATACACCACCGCATACAACGCTTACATCTTGTATCTCTCGATCCTCGCGCTCGGCATAATTATGTCGTCCGTACGTCCGTTCCGTTCGTCTCTCGGTCGCGGTCTTGCTCGAATCTGCGCAAAAAAGATCGCGCGCCACCGCGCATCTATATATATATATATCTACTATATGGCTTGCAGAGAGTATATAGAGTGTGGAATGTAAAAAGCTGCTTAGCTGGGCGTAACAAACGTCGAGCGTCTAGATATATACCTATAGACGAAATCCGGAAAAGGTATGCTCTGACAGGTATCGCACACGACAAGAGAGAGAATCAGAGAGGAAGGTATGGAAAAAAGCTTACTTTCAAAATGAGATACTGAATAATTAATGCCTTTAAAGGATGCGCGGTCGCTCGACGTCATGTGCAGGGTTGCAAAAAGGATGCGCAAGCGTGCTTGACTATCGACTTCGTAACGTGTGTGTATGTGTGTATGTGTGTGTGTGTGTGTGTGTGTGTGTGTATATATATATGAGTCGCAGTGAACGAGTTCTTTTAATTTGTCACACGAGTGGATATGTTACACACAGACAACATATACATTTTTACGCGCTGCTGCTGAGTTATAAAGCTTTGTCACAATTATACCTTATATATACGTATATACGTACGCGCGTAGATACATCGATCCCTTTTCATTTGGTTATAGTGTATGTGTGTGTGTGTGTGTGTGTGTGTGTGTGTGTGTGTGTGTGTGTGTGTGTGTGTGTATATATATATGCATACACGTGTGTTCCTTACAGATTTCCACTCGAGACGTCGTCTTGTTTGACTGAACAAAGGGGCATCGCCGAGCGGCAGTGCATGCACGGAGACAGTACATATACACAGGTATATATAGGTGTGTGTGTGTGTGTGTGTATATATATATATATTTATCGTAGGGATGGAGCAAAAGAAGAGCTTGGCTATGTGCGCGGACAAGCAAATTATTGAGAGCCAAGACTGGGATGATTTGCTATGGTCGCTATATATATACAGAGAGAGATAGTCTACGAGCCTCTCTTGCGCCTCTCTTAAATGGACACCGAGCGATAAAAGGCACTCGTTAAATCACTCGCGCGCTCTATTTTCTCCCGCAAGCGATAAATTCATCTCTTTCTACTATATATAGCACGTGTGCACGCGCACGCGCGTGTGTCTGTGTATGCAATCTCCTTATCTGCTATCGAATATTAATCGATCGCACGGTGCTCCGAAAACGGATTAATTATATTGAACGGATTGTGTGTGTGTGTGTGTGTGTGATGTCCGCGTGCGTTGGACATTCTTGACTATGTTTATATATATATATATACACACGTTGATTCATATACAACGATCATATAGTGTATAGTATAATATATCCCTGAGGTTCATGCAGTTATATGTATAGGTATGAGCAATTCTATGGAAATAATCGAACATGAGAGCATACCTATCAAACCAGGTTTTTGCATCTTTATGCTATTTTGTGGCTATACGTATAACATGGGTAAATTGGATAATAAACTTTTTTTTGGACAAAAACTTTATTTAAAAAAGCTTCAAATTGAAATCCTTTACGCAGTAAGTCATATTTTAAAAACGAAAATTTAAATCTAGAGCTTGCACTACTGGCTTTCTTCTATATATATATATATACATATATTTATAAAAACTATTTTTAGAGTTGAGTTTTTATAATAATTTTCTCAGCAATTGCTATTGTTACAAACAGCTGCAATATATGTATACTGTACAGCCAAAGAATATGTAAATATTAGCGAGTAGAGAAAACATGTAAGTATATTATAAAAATTATTGTATTTTACATTTACCCTCATCTTAGAACTTTTGTGCGCAGCTACTAGTCATGCAACTCGAAGAAATCAATATTTTTTCATCCGGTAAAGAGCAGATGAAACCTTATAGAACTATATAGAACAATTTATTTTGAATGGGGTTAGTTTTGAAGCATTTGTTAGAAACGAATATTTATATACTGTTAATAAAAAAAAATCTTGCGACAGATTCGCCGTGTTCGCGATGTTTTTCTTATATTCAGAATGATATTATCCTCTACAACGAATGATTTTTATTTATTTTTGATGTACCACCTACTAATTCGCTAATTTCTGTTTAAAATCGTCCACATACTTATACTTAAACAACCTTCACGAATTTCCATGCCTTGTTGTTAGACAATTCCTGTAAAATATCACTCACCTATACAACTACATACCTTCGCTATTCGTCCCTGTGTCCACGTGCGTGTATAATGTAACCTACGTTATTCGCCTTGTACACTCAAGATTCTTATATATATATATATATATATATATCTCTTTCTCTGTTGCAGCGAGTATACTATAAGTGCACTTACGACGCGTCGCGCAAGCGCAAACTATAACGGTGCACCGATGTCGGGCTGCGTGACAGAATGCGAGGTGTGTATGTGTGTGTGTGTGTGTGTGTGTGTGTGTGTGTATATATATATATATATATGTATATCGCAGAACGATGGGTTTGTTGAAAACAAGGTAATCGATCAATGCTGCTGCTGTCGCTGTTGGTCGAGGTAATCGGGCCGCGTTATCGACTGGTAACTTCCTTAATTTACTTTGAGGCAAGCTTTGGCTGAGCTTAAAGTTTCTATCGTCGTTGAAATCACAGGCTAATCGTTTTAATAGGTGACGGTGTGTTAAGTAAAATCATTATTATCTTATAGCTTAAGTAGGTGTAAGAATAAACGGTTTCGAATAGCTTGTGGTGGATAGAAGTATATGGGTGAAGTTTGTGCTATAATTTACCGGTTATACTTAACATTTTTTTTTAATTAAAACAACGGATAACGCCTGCGTTATCCGGATAACAGCAGCTCTCTCGTGTTTTGACAAAAGTTCACGAAATCTTATCTATTTCTATTTACACACGCCTAATCTTTCCCCTCGAAATTCACCGTCTCTGCAGTCTTACATACCCATGCCCGTATTATCTCCAATATATAAAATAGCATATATAAAAAACAACAAGATAACTCCATACCATATCCAAACTCTCCCCTATATAATACTTATATATAACACCTCAGATTATTATGACATATCAGATGTATCAGCTCGCTGTTTATGTAACCCTTCTTTCTCCTTCCCGCACCAACATTTGCCAAACATTATCGAATCGTGCTACTGACAAAGTTGGCGAAACATTCGTCAGTTCACGCGCGCATTTTTTCCCCCTCGCGCGTGAATGATTAGATATTGTAATTTATGCGAGCGCGCGCGTATAAGTATAAATAGCCTCTCTGCATGGATTTCCAACTACCAGTCGGACTCTGTTTTTTTTCCGTTCTTTTGCATCGATTGCAACTATGTACGATGCGCGCGTATGTGTGGCATATGTGTTACGTAAGAATTGCTAGCGCCGATGTCGTCGTCGTCGTCGCGCCACGTGCGTATTGACATTTTATCACCCGCCGCATAGTATAGAATGCGTTATACATAAGCATGCGCCTGCGTGCTTCTCGTTTATGATGATGATGATGATGATGCGTGTACTTGTAGTTATCGGCGATGAGAATTATTTTTTTATTGTAAGTGTCTTATTGATCTTGACGAAAGAATTTTGCGATACTAATTGTTATCGAGATAACGAGCCAGGCGTGAGACATTGTTTGAGGATTTTTCGATGAGTACATTTAATTGCACGCACGCGTGTCTGTCTGTATAGCAACTACTTCTCATTGGAAATTAACTTGCTATCAGCTGTACGCATTTTATCAATAGAAAAATCATTTTTCTGAAAAACAGTTCCCAGCAAAGCTCTATATATATAGTTGTCATTTCAAAAACGAAGAAAAACCACGTATTCGCGATGATTTCCCAACGCATTCAAGTGTAAATTTTGCTTCACCTCGTGTCAAAAAAATTATTGCTTACTGCGGCACGCGCGCGCACGCGTGTGTCAGTTGGTGCAAGCGCGCGGGAAAACGCAAAAGCGACGCAAATCGCGCGGGAATCACGTAGTTTTTCAAGGCTTACTGCGTGAGCTATGTGCAAAACTTCAAGAGTATATGAGTAAATCGAGAATTTTGTGACCCTTTTCGTGTTCCAAAATTTTTTTTTGGAGCACACCTATGAGACGCGTTTTTTCTGGCACATTACACCTTATATTATATAAGAAAAAAACTTTGTCAAATCTAAAACCCGTGGGTGACATCCATTTTTTGCTGCTTTTTATTTTTCTTATGGGAATTTAACATGGGAAAATGGACGAACAGTGGTCATTGATAATTAACCAATAGCAAGCTATTGAAGTGGCCAATAAACATTCCACAAAAAAGAGATTAAAGGAGAAGAAAAGAGCTTCAATTTGAGATGAGAATCGAAAAAATCGATCAATTTGGCGCAAAGTTACGTACACTTGAAAATCGCTAAAAATGACGAAAAATGAGCGATTTTTCCCGAATCCACGTAATTCAATGATTTTTGATCATTTTTAGCGATTTTCAAATGCACCTAACGTTGCGCCGAATTGACCGATTTTTCCGATTCTCATCTCAAATTAAAGCTCTTTTCTTCTACTTTAATCACTTTTTAACCACTTTAGCTTGCTATTGGTTAATCATCAATGACCACTTTTCGTCCATTTTTCCCATGTTAAATTCCCATAAGAAAAATTAAATGCAGCAAAAAATGGATGTCACCCACGAGTTTTAGATTTGACAAAGTTTTTTTCTTATAATATAAGGTGTAATGTGCGAGAAAAAACGCGTCTCATAGGTGTGCTCCAAAAAAAATTTTGGAACACGAAAAGGGTCACAAAATTCTGGATTTACTCATATTCACTAATAGAATTTTTCCTTAAAAATTACCGTGAAATTCATGGTAATCGAGGAACATGTCAGATTCCAATAATTGTTACCGTGAATCACGGTAAAACTTACCTACTTGTCGGTAATTTTTACCGTGACAATACAGTAAAAATTACTATGATTCACGGTAAAAATTATTGGAGTCTCACATGTTCGTCGATTACCATGAATTTCACGGTAATTTTTACGGAAAAATTCTATCCGTGTATCAAATGTGTTTTTAAAAATTTATTTTATTTAACATTTGCAAAATAAATAATGCTAGATAACATTATAAATTATAACAAAAATCGATTGAAACATATCAGCTAGTTTTTATATTTTTTTTAAACAATCAGTGAAAAATCGCTGTTTCTGTCAGTGATTTTTATTTCTCTGAAAGATCAGTTGGAAAATTTACTGCTTTTATTAGTGGCTTGGCAATTCACTGAAATAATAGTGATTTTCCGATATTTTTTTCAATAAGTTCTGTGACAAACTGATCAGAGCAATGAGTTTCTCAATAGTATTTCGTTTATTAGTTTTAGTAGAAAATCCATCTTTTTCACCACTACGCCGAACCAGAGTAGCGAGGAATATAAAAAATCACTTACTTATCAACTATTTTTCACTGCTTTATTTTGGTATTTATATTCACTGCTTTAAATAGTAAATATTCTATAAATTAAGTTACCTGATTTTTATTTATTAAAAAAGTTAAAATACACAGCTTTTCAGTGAAATTTCACTGATTTTTCATTCCTCGAATGAAAACGAGG
The DNA here is from genome assembly GCA_036873485.1 of Torymus texanus. Classification (NCBI taxonomy): domain Eukaryota; kingdom Metazoa; phylum Arthropoda; class Insecta; order Hymenoptera; family Torymidae; genus Torymus; species Torymus texanus. The sequence continues at coordinate 9,845 of JAYJLV010000940.1, forward strand.
TATTTAAATGCATCAGTTTAAACATATATACTTTTCACATTATATTTTTTTGTATAATATCGGAATTTATAATCCATAGATAGCCAATTACAACTTTTAAATATTTTAATCGTCAGTCTATGTAAAACTGTATAATTTGACATGATAGCAATCACCTTAATAATTTTTGTTTAATGATATATGTCATTTTCATCCGTTTTAACGAAATAGGGTAACTCGACGTATTTAGACCAGACACACTATAATCTTGATTCCGTTTCATGAGGAAACATAATTACAGACATAAGTAGCTAAATAATATGAAAAATATGTTTTATAAACTATTTCGAATTTTTCTAAAACATTTTCAATTTGTTTTATAAGAGAATCAATCCGAAAATTGGCTGTATTACCTAAATGCACTGAGGGCACAATGAGTTAATTTTTTTCATGTAGTTCTTAGTAAGGCTAAGTTTTTTTTAATTGTGCTGAAAACTTTGGCTGCGTGTAAAATCAATATCATTTCTCGAGCGCCCTCCATAGTTCTCATCATAGAAAATACACTATATTTTTAATGTTCCTCAATCGGTTTTAAGCGTGCTTATAAAAACATAAAAAAAATCCACTTAATTTTTATTTTATTTGATTTTTCGATTCAATATATTATTCTAAACATGTAATAAAAGTTTGAGTGACATATTTGAAAAATTCCCGAAGATATAAGCAAAAATGTCA
>JAYJLV010000951.1:0-10558 GCA_036873485.1 Torymus texanus
TGGTTCAACAGAAGTCTAGCCAATAGTTTTGGCAGTAGTTGAGCCAATAGTTTAGCCAGTAGTTTAAACTGCAGTTTTTTTTTGTAAGGGTACAGGTAACGATTTGTTAAAATATTATAATAAGCATTTATTAAAAGGATTTTTTTACATATAAAATATTTTAAAACTGAAAAAATTTTCAAAAATATTTTATGCTTTTTAAAATTTAGGAAAAATAATATAAATAACTTTTTATTATAATACCTTACATTATAATACCGTTTAAAACTTGGGTTTTGTTATTTTCATGTTTTGCCGTATACAATGTAATGTTTGGTATACCCACCACTTAAGCTTCCAAAAATGAACACCAGAAGGGCATTACCTGTACTGTTAACAAGGCGAATCGCATACTTTTTTCAACGGAGTGAGCGAAGTTTGACGCCAAGTGAAACGAAGGCGACAATCATACGAGTCGAACCACGTGGTCGCTTTATAGTAAAAATAATTCGTTTTCTGATATCAAATTCATGTGTCTTAATAGTTAAGGAATGTATCATAATTATTAAAGCAGAAGAGAATTTGTCCTTACTCCATTTCTTGGACCAATCTAAACAATAAACCTAATAGTGCTATATTTTTATTTAATAACGCTCAAGGTAATCCGATTTTTTGTATTATTAATAAAATTATTAAAGAAAAGAAAATATTTTATTTACACTACCAAGAATGTAGCACTATTAGTTATATTGATCACATTAATTAAGGCTTATGAAATTGTAATGCCCAAAAAAGGAAACTTTGCGAAATTGTATATGTTGTAACGGGGTATCGCACCTCGTTATAATGTTTAACTTAAATAATTATATATGACTTATCAAAATTCATGTTGCAGTTGAAGGAAAAAACGCAATTTCGTGTAGAGATTTGATTTACAGAATTAGTTTTTTTTCCTATTTTTTTTCTAATAAATTTAATGATTTTATTATTTTAGAATATACTCTAAGATAACATAATCAACATTTCGATCAAAAAAATATAGATTAAATAATTCTTTTTGTAGTTTAAAAGGTTAAAATCTATTAAAGAATGAATTAATAGTTAAAAAACCATGCATTTAATATAAGAAAACATCTCAAAGGAATGGTTTCTTAACTGTTAATTAATTTCTTTAACTATACAGACATATTCATTTATCACTATCCAAATGTCGATTCGTTAATAGTTAATGACATTTCTTTAATGTACAGATTTCGTTTTCTCTGTGATAGTGTTGCTTTTCAACTACAAAAACACGAAAATCGAAACTTGTGTACAAAAAATATAGTCTGCACTAAGGGCCTAATGGGCTTTTTGACTTCGCGTGATTGCAGTACTCATCTTCGGCATGCAAACAAACTTACTTTAAACTTGTACTGTAAATTTCACATTCGGTCTAAAAAGTTCAGTTTACGCTCTTGACATACAATATACTATTACGTCCCGGTTTTAAGAGAAATAAAGTACTTAGACTTTTAGCTCACACCATCGCCAACACCGCAGCATATTTAAAACAGTTGTCTCATGTAGTTCCACTTTTTTAAGACAATAAAGTGGCCATAATTGAGTGGGGAATAAAGTTCTATATATAATACGAGAGTAAAGTAGATTATCCCGTGCGACTTTGCTCCATTATTGCATAATGTTATATAGTATATTTCTCATAGCTCGATCTATTCTTATTCGATGTCATGTACATTTGTTTAGGAGTTTAAAATAAATTAAAATCCGATAATGGTTTTTTAGCGTTGAGTTCTTGCTTGCTGTTATAGTGGCTGTGCATTACAGAATAGAATAGATATAGATATAGTGACCACGTGCAAATCCATTGAAAAGTTTTATCGTTCAATTATGTCAGTATAAATAATTATAGCATGTCTATAAAGATATCATAGCCAAATCTATGTCTGAAAATGTCTGAAGTGTCTATGATAATGAAGCCATTATTCTAACCATAAGACAATAAGTCAAGGGTGCCAAGAATCAATAATTCTCTCATAACTCACCTATTAATACATATTTTTAGTAATGACGAAAAAGCAGCATTCGTTTGAAAATAGAAAGAAATTCCACAAGACTGCCATTTCCATAAAATTCTCTGACGTAAACGGAGTCAAATATTCGTGCCAAATCATCCATGACGCATATTTAGAGACCGAGGAAGCTATTGCATCAATTTTCCGTTGTTATCTTTGATTCGAATATTCGTTGAAATATTTACTATTTGAAATATAGATACCCTTTAAATTATTCGCATCTTACATAATCGAAGCCCGCACGTGCGTTTGGTATTATATGCGCGAATATTGATATATTTACGCAAGAACAAGCGTCTGAAAATGACGTATATACGTTCGGCTCGATTTCTCGCAAAGACGCGCAACAAGTGAGCGGAAATGGGCAGAGCCGCAAATAATCATTCATTACTGACCCATCGCACGAAAGGCCAACAGACTTCCCGTGTTATACACTCGGGCGTCTCGCATTGTACGCGAAGAATGAGTCGCAAAGTGTCGCCGACGAAAAACGCCATACGGGGACAATAAAGCAATTTCCAATGCTTATAATATACAAATCCGCGGACGCAGGCGAGCGTTGGGCTACACGAAAAAGGAAAGCCTGCGCACTCGCGGGTGCAGTATTATATTATGCTTTCGCGCGGCGGAATTCGCCGCTGACTCACGGGGCAACGAATCCGAGTGTCAAGGCGCGATAAGGTTTTCGCGGCGTGCCACACCAGGAAATACCTTACGGCTTCTTCTCCTCCCTCGCTCTTTCTCCCTTCTTCTTCTTCTTCTCCTCCTTGGGTCGCCGCTGCTGCGAGCTTGCTTGTGTTTTTTTTGCTTCGAGCTCGGATGTGTTGCGCCTCCTCCTCCTCCTCCTCGTCTTCTTTCCCTCTCGTCTTTTTGGCCTCGCGCGACAGTGTTTTAAATGCCCGTACTGCGCCTGCAGCGGAGAGGGAGAGAAGGTCCCGCTAACTTTCAGGTTTCGAGCTCGCGAGCGCGCATCCGTGATTTTTTAACAATTTTCCATCGGTCGCAAGAGCAAGACGCGCACGATCTTTTTCCCCCTTTTCGATGCGATTTTATTCTATTGTGTGTGCGCGCGCGCGTGTACGAATCGGGAATGTAAGAATCCGGTACCGTAAGACGCAAGATATACGAAGAAATATGTTAAATTAGCCTCCATTTTTTCCCCCTATAAATGATTCTTATCAAATAATTATCATTTGACAATACTATTCAATAAATATAGGTTTGGTAACATTTTCGTACGAAAGTGAGCTCATTTGGCTAGTAGGTTGAACTTAATAGTATTAAAAGTTATGCATATATAGTAGGTGATTATCATTAAAATTAGATATTTATACACCTAAGAAATATTGACAAGCATTTTTTCGTCTCTATACATGGCATCGTTTAACTGTATAATTATACGTCATTTGTAATAAGAAAGACTGATTAAAATGTTCCCTAATTGGAGCATACCCACGTTCCAGATACCAGCTTAAATGGCTTCATATCACGACTGTCGCACTTATTTTTCGAAACTTCGTCTTTACCCCGTTTATTACATCGACATCTTCATATTATGGCATACCGGGTAGCATAATCACGTTCATGCAAGAATTTTTAATTGACGGAAGGTCGCAAAGTTTGTTATGCTTTGAATGCAAGAAAAAAATGTATGGATCCCTGGCTTATTCATCGTACATTTTTCATCTAAACTATTTCAAGTTTTTTATACCTTAAATGAATAATTTCAGAATATCTGACTTTGTTAGATATACCATTTTTTTTAATGAAAATCTAGTTTAAATAGCGTGCTGAATATATACGTAAGATGGTATAGTTGAAACGGAAGCACGTTACAGTGAACAAACTGCATGCACATAATAATTTATAATAATGTGTGCAGAATAATGGCAAGTCTAGGTGTATAATTGTTTTTTCTTAATTTCAGAACCCAGCTGGCTCGCCAGCTGACAGTTTCTTTGTCTCTAGGCGTATACGCCGCTTGAACAATCACACTCTCCCTTAGGAGTCTGTACGCTGCACACAATGCCCTCTTATGAGAATTGCGTTACATACAACCAGCGGTTTATGCATGTATATATATATATATATATATATATATATATGCGAGATGCAGATAATACTGGCGCGGGCGCGCGAATAATCATTCGAGCCCCGTCCTGAAAAATGCATTAGCACTATATGTTGCTGCGCGCTCGCAATTAGGAAAGTGGATTCCGGGTAATAATAACAAAACATGCCGATTGCAACGAGTTTTCACACGCCCCGGGAATCTTCGCGCTCGCACGGCCCTGGATTCCTGCGTCCCGTTCTCAACATGCGCGCGCGCGTATGTATGTATGAGCGAGGGGATAGTCCACTCCCGTTGCGCGTTTTCACCTTTCCTCTTATTTTCCGCGAGGCGCGGCGCGACCTTTCCGAGGCCCCTTCGCTCCGCCTTCCAGCCTACAAGAGAGGAGAGAGAGAGAGAGAGAGGCGTACATATATACACGCATATATTGCGCGACTGACTGAATCGCCAGTGCTGGCAGAGGGAGAGATGAGTTTTATATCATTATCGTAAATAATATACCGTTAGGTTATGCCTTGTGGCCGGGCTTTTTGCTGCTTTTCGTACCTTTTAACCGTTAAACTTTTCTGGTTTCCAACGTTTTTACTTTGTAACCGATGGATGCTTTTCTCACGACTGTCAGTCTGGCCTCTGCTGCAGCGCCTATTTCAGAGCTAATGATTAAGCATCGCTTTCAAATTTGCAAAAACTTTATATGCGGTATGATAGGAATTTTAAAATCGCAATGAATTTTCGAAATTCATACAAATTTCTATTTTAGTGAAATATCGCTCAGATATGTACATCTATTTATTATATGTCCATATATACTTATTCGGAGAAAAAGAAATCAGTAAAAATGACCAAACTGTCAAGTAACCCGGAGTTAAAAAGTTTTATAAATTTTACAAAAAGTTTAAGAAAAAAGTGCCAAAAATTTGGGGATTTTTAGGTATGACTCCGGGTTACTTGACAGTTTGGTCATTTTTACTGATCTCTTTTTTTCGGAGTGCCAAATATTAAATCATTTACCGTTAAGGTATCTTTAATGACATATAAAAGTTTCTGTCAATCAATTTAAATTAAACGATAATAACAGAAATTTAATAAATATGACAATGAAATTCTTTTTATACTATTTTAATTATTCAGTTTTAAATATTTATAAACTTGAAAATTCAAACATATTAGATTTTCGTACCTAATTTTTCTAGACCAATCTTATGAGTCTTTAACAACCAATCAAAACAGTCTTATGGTGGTGAGAAATTTCATCCATCAGTTTTTTAAGAGAAGAAGATATAAATGTCATATTATATATATATATATATATATAGCATAAACATTCTTACACTTCAGCATAACCAGCAGGCTCAAACAGTGACGCAATACACCATATTTTTCTCTATAGCTATTCAGTATCATTCACAAGTCAGAAGTTATATATCTTCGAAAATATTCTCCGATTCTTATTTAAAGTTTTATTCTACACAAGAGCTATTATAATGCAGATACAGTTTTAGTTAGTAAGTGACAATAGAGAATTCATTGTACATCGTTATATTCCACATAGCATCCATAAATTTCAATTAAATGTCGCATTTCGTATGCATGTCAGCCGTGCATTTAATAAATAGCCTGAAACTAATTACCTGCAGCAAAAATTTTTATTTCAATAAATAACTTTTTAACTGTAAATTCAAATTAATTTTTTAAAGATGATAAAATTGAATTTAGTTCATAAAACTGATTCACTTCTATCCCGTTGAAGTAACTTTATTAACTATAAACTTTTATGTAGATGTCCAAGTATAATCAACAGTACAGGCATGTACAGTTGCTTAGAATGACTCCCATGATTAATGGCACTAGTGTCATCCGTTTATTGCAAGTGTTTAATGAATACGTAGAAGATAGACTGTGCATTACATGCAACGAGCTTTTAAAACTATTATATGGTTATTTAAGGATGCATTGGTGTAATAGAATGATCAAATATTAACATTTTATAAGAATTACAGTACTTTATATTTTAAGTAAATTTCAAATTTTATTTCACTTCAAAACTACTTCCCTATTTTTGTTTTTTCATATTATTCATGGCATTTTTTGTCCCCTTTATTCTTATACTATAAATAAATTTTGTAATTTTTAATGTTATATTTTTGACTAATAAAAACACGCTATTAAAAAATATACATTAATAATTATTGCACTGTGAATATTTAACCTCGGAATTAATCTATCAATATATCAAGGCAGAGTCGTTCCTTTTGAAATTTCTATAGAAAAATATGTTCTACATAAAATATCAAATAATCACGGTTAAAAATCAAAAAGAAGGAAGTAAAAGCTCTTAGTTAGGGTAAAAATGGTATATTGAGGAAGAGCTTTTAACTAAGCTCTTAATATTTATACTAGTTAAATGTTGGTGTTTTTGAAATTATTTTGAATCCTTCAACGATCATATGCTATAATATTTGATAGATGGCTGTTATCCCTAAATATTGAAATCGAGTCATACATTAATTCATTTCATAAACTAGTAACAATATCAACCAATTGTTTAAATATCATAATCATTATGCTATAAATAGCATAATATAGTAGTCTTCGATTTTGAATGTTCGTATATCAGCAAGATAAATTTCCACATTATATTACAAATGGTACTTTGGTGGAAAATCTCAATTTTCCGCTAAACTATACTCTTGCGGTGAAAACAATCTTAAAACTATTTCGACATCTTGGCGAGACTCGAGATGCCAATGTCAACAGGTTGAGAGGAAACGAGTATAAAGGTATAAGCAAAAACGAGTAACTGGTAGGTAGCTATCTATTTGTTGCTGACACCTGAGGCGCACACGTAAGTGCGTTTCACTCCAAGTGAGAAATCAGTATAAAAAAAAGTCAACGAGCAACATCATTACTCATCAATTAATAAACATACTTATATGGATGTATTTATATAATTTTAACAAAATAAGTATTTTATTTTGTCGGCTTTAACCAATTTTTCCTACAATTACTAATGAAAAATTTTAGAATATAATTTGTGTACCTATATTTCTCAAATTTAAGATAGCATTATTTTATTATTTATGATAAGCGGTAAAAAACTTTTGGATATTTAAATTTTAACTACGCGGTCGGAAGTAAATAAATTTTCGTACTTTTTGCTTTCAGTTGTAATTTTTTTTTATGAAATAAACTAAAAAATCTAAATAGTATGAATACACTACTTTATATAGATTCTAATGTATTTTGGGATTCTATAATTATAATTCTGATCACAACTTCGAATGTACGTATTTAAGTTTCTGACCAATGTACGATCTTTCACTCATAGCATTTTGTTAAGGGTATATACAGGGTGTGTCAAAGGTCCCGGGATGGCATGATAAATGCATTTTCGGAAAAGATGTTTCAGGTAAAAGTTTTTTTTTTCAGCCATGGTCAAAATCAAATTTAAGGTCACCGTCAGATAGCCTGGGAAAAAACCTAAAACTTTTTCCTGAAACATTTTTTCCGAAAATGAATTCACGCCGAGTTATCCTGCCGTTCCGGGACTTCGGACATACTTTGTACAACTGTTTTTAAGGGATCTATCTCATAGACCAGTTGCTTTCACCAAGGTACCAACATGTGACTCCAAATAGTTATTATACTCATTTGAACATTAAGTAGTTCTTTGCGTTTAAAATGACTCGGTGGATTAAAATTTATAATATATTATGTTAAAAAATATACGACAACCCGAACTCGAACTTGGGAATACTTATTATTACACAATGCTGATGCGTTGAGCAAATGTCTTAGAGCTCAATTGTACAGTCGATCTAAGCACGTCACTATTGTTAAACTTTGTTCAGAATCTTTGGCAACATAAAAAATAGTTTTGCAACATATCGTCGTATCTCTATTTGTGCATCCATACTATTATAACATTATTTAAATTCCAAATGCACGGAGTCGGTTTAAAGCCAAGAAATTTACTGGGCTACAATAATTGATATTATTTAAAATCATCAAAACCTTAACATATGTCTATAGTCAATATACATTTATAAGATAGTCAATCTTAAACTGTCATTTTTCTATAAAGTACAAGATCAAGAAAATGCTTCATAAGAATATTCGCTTCTACAATTGCAGAATTCTATATAATTAACTTCTCTTTTATACTGCATCGCCTAAACAACGCCCTTCACAAAGCAAATCTCCTTTCACCTCGTTATCATCGACTTTATTATCAGCTTCATTCATTGAACTTCAGTAGTAAGGCCAACACCGTGTGACGAGATAAACATACTGCTGTGATTTTCAAGATGAAAACGATAAAATACTATATGTAATTTAGTCATATTATTGAATATAATATTTGGAAATTACTTTCAAGAAATAAAATACGTTTATCAGAATAATTTGCGAGTGTAGTTCAAGTAATTTGTAAGTGCAGTTAATAAAAAGGTGAAGAAAGAAAAAAATCAAAGAATAGCGATAATTATGAATTAAGTTATTTTTTAATAATTTATATGTATAACATGTGATAACAGCATGCTATAAATAAGAGACGATTAAAACTTGAGAGTTCGAGAAAAATATTAAAAGATCGTTCGATAACTAATGGTTCAAATCACTTAAAATTTCACCCCAGGCACCTTCGTCCACCGTGTTCATAAGCTCTAAATAATCTCCGATCCTTTGGTGAAAATTGAAATTCGAATGCAAGCCTCCTGCAGGTATAGCTACTTATAACCCGACAAGTCTAGACCCGCCATCAATCAGCCATGTAGTCTCCCACGACGTCGAAAAAAAGACTCGTTCCAGTTGGCGCAGGTCTAAGGCATAATCCGCGTTTGCGTTCTTCCCCCTAGCGCACACCTTGCGTCGTCGTCGGCATTAATCGCACTTGAGAGCGCCTACCTGCGAGCGCGCGTGCAGACCAAGCTCGCGCGCACTCGGTCATTCACCAGTGAGGCCGCTACAGAAGGTGCGCACAGCCGGTGCAGGGGGACAGATAGGTATAGGCTGTGAGCTTAGAGCTGCGCGTGTATATACCTGCGCAGCTTGCCGCAGCTCCGCATTATGTGCCGCACGCGCGCGCGCGACACACAAGGCCGCCACTTCCTCGGAGCCTCACTCACTCTCTCCTCTCTATGCATTCCTTTTTCCCTCCCGCCGCTCTCTTTCTCATTCTTTCCTACTTCTTATGAGCTACTTTTTATTCTCGTCTTTTTCCCCACTTCCTCTCTCCCTCGCTCTTTCTCGTGCTTCACGGCCGCTGCTCCTTCGAGGCATAGGGCTTCTTTCTCTCTCGCACTTTTTTCCGCACGAGCAGTGCACGTCTTCGCTTCCTTTGTCGCTTTCAGTGGCGCGCGAGCGATCGAAGACGAAAGAGCCGTATAGGTCCCCGCGTCCACACAAAGAGATCGATGACTTTGGACGCGATGGACGATGTTTTCCTCCTTCCTGTTCTCCTCCTCTCCTCTGCTTGTTTCCTCTCTTTCGCTCTCTCTTTCTCTGTCGGGCCGAGAGTATACATGGGCTGCTGTCCTTCCTTTCTCTGCGCGTGCATGTGCACACGTGCTCTCTGTCTATATTGAAAATTGGTACGCGGATCGAGAACTATGGCCTGTGCTCTCGCTCCACCGACACCAGCAATTGTACGTTTCGCCGAGCCAAGGAGAATATACAACGGATGACTAGAATCTTGCTCTTCGGACAGAACTTGTGGTTAGAGAAAGAGGGAGAAGGACGCGCGTTTCGAAGAATTATCATTCCGTTTCTATTGGGGTGAGCATTGTGCGTTATTACGGGGTGCGACCGAATGGCTTTTCATGCCTGACGCACTTTGTCTCGAGGATTCGAACGTTGTCTCCATTGCCTTTGCAAAACAAACAGTTTTCTTACCATTATAATATCATATATATGTATATGGGCCATTTCACGTCAACTGTTGAAGGTGAAATTTTCGAAAGTGCTCAAAATTTTTTTACATATTTCAAATTAGCCCCGGAACATATCCCTAAAGTTTTAGAGGAAAATATTCAATCGTTCAAAAGTGAGAATTAATTGAAATTTTTAAAATAATCAACTTTTTCATAAATGTTCAATTTTCATGATTATTTAACTCAGAAATGTGAAACTTTTTGTATAGCACATTAAACAGTAAAAAGTTTATAAATTCTAAGTAGAATACCCCAGAATTTTTGCAAATTAAGGTATGCTCAAAAAAGACCAAAAATGTGTTGTTCTTTTAATTTTTTAAAGAATATAAAAAAGTTTCACATTTCTGAGTTAAAAAATCATGAAAAATGAAATAGTACATTGTGCAACAAGGGACGAAAATGAACCTAAAACAGGTGAGAAATAGCCATTTCTCACCACTTTCACAAAATACGCTCGAAATGCGAAATTTTCTCTCCTACTTTCACAGGAGAGAAAGGCCCTA
>JAYJLV010000972.1:0-10557 GCA_036873485.1 Torymus texanus
TTTGAAATATTTTTTTCAAAAGTCTATATTTTCAGAGTTATTGACGTGTCCAAGTTAAAATGGGACACCCCGTATATGTAGAATATGTGGTTAAAATTTCGTAAGAATGGGTACACTGGTTTGGAGAAATTGTGTTGACGGTCCGAAAAAACGTTGTTTCGAGTAAAACGCGTTTTAAGTTTTTGTTTATGAAAAATCATGGAACATTTTTACCTAAAGTTACGATTCTACGCAATTGGCAATTCCCTCCGTTTTGAGTCGTTTACGTTTAGTTCTGGCCTCTTTGGAACTATCCAAACTGTGGCGGTTGGCGTGTTTGATACGCGTATCGTCGTGTCTTGCAGCGAACTCGTCGGCACTCGGGCCGATTTTCACACTCATCAGCTCCATAATCTTCAAAATTGAACTATAACCCTCACCTTGAAAATGCCAGCGCATATTTTATACGCTATTGCAACTACTCTTTTACTATTAAAAATGTGTTTAGGTACCATATTCCAGACACAATGGTTCAAACTTTCGTTATTGTTCTGTGTATGTCCACCTAAACATCTTTAAAGTAATTGAGATTTGGTTAAGCCCTCGTATGGGATGGGGCGAGCCCGCTAAGCTCTCAGGTAGGTGCGCTGAAGTAGTAATGCTCACGTAGCAAAAAAATATACTTTCACACAATATTTCTGAAAACATAAACTTTCGAAAAATGTAAAAAATAATCGATTTTTCGAAATTGAGAAACTAGACTACACCTTTAAGATCGGAAGGGTGTCAGGCGGGCATTGATTTGACTTTCGGTCAATTCCGCGAGCATAACGACCTCCCCCTAATGCTCCACCTACATCAGTTGGCCCTCAACATGAGGTACGACACTTCTGCTGAGCTGAAGGGAATCCATTATCCGGAGCATGCATGAATGTCTAACTAGGAGGCATCATCGCGATGTTATTCCTAATCATTGTATTGTGCCAGTTGGCCTTCAGAATCATCCAGCTCTGGAGACGAAAGCCATTTCTCTTCCAGCGACTAATCTTAGCTATTTGTTCAACCTCTGCTTCGACAGGATCAAAACCGACTCCGACACGGCCACCAGCTCTGGCAAACCAAAGCTCCTTACGGTTACCAAACGCCGCTTCCGCAGTTTTCCGGTCTACCTCATCAAGATCCACAATGATATCTACAACGCTGCGAGGCATACATCGCAGCGTACCAGATCCCACCTGATGACTGCACGCAAGCGCTCACCAATGGCCTCGCTGGAGATGCTCGTACGTGGTGGCAGGATTACGATGCGTTCGACCTGCTTTCGGTAGTTATTACTTTTCACCTATGATAGCGGTTCTGTAAAGAGCAAGTTCCTCGCTGATCTTTAAGACAGGGGACAGGCCGAAGATCAACCAGTCGCTGTGTTCCTGTATGAAAACCACAGTCTGTTCCAACGCCTTCGACCAGAGGAACCCGAAGACATCAGAATTGCTGTGCTGCTCAAGCAGATTCAACCGAGTCTGCGAAAGTACATCCGAGCAGCAGAATCAAAGAGCTTCTCTCAATTTCTCGCCATTTCCATGGAAATCTAAAGGGACAACTAGGAACCAAATGTTGCGTGTACTTATTCAGCGCCGCCAATCAAGGTGATGGCGGTTCAATCTCGAACGTCAGTAAAACGAGATCTGGCTGAAACGATGTCTCAGTACAAAACATCACTAGCAGTCAGAATGAAACCTTATCGAGTTGCTGCAGCGCAATCGGAAACGTCCAAAAACCTGGGATTGAAACGATTTACCTGACGAGGCATTTCCTCATTCCTCATATGTGAACACCCAGGAATTAATCGCTCCATTAAGTAGCTCGACGAATTTTTCACCTTTACTAGTGGTGGGCAGGAGGCTGCCACTCCCTTCAGTAGTTTGAGCGCTACGTATACTTTTACCAGCAGTAATCAGGAAGCTGCCGCTACCTATAGTAGCCCGAGCATTACTTCCATATTTGCTATCGATGGCCAGAAAGTCATTGCTCCATTCAGTAGCACGAGCGCTACTCCCATCCTCACCAGCGACAGCCAGAAGGGCAATGCTCCATTTAGCAGCCTGGTAGCCGCTCCCATCATCACGAGTGATGGTCAGGAGAGCACCGCTCACATCAGTAGCGCGAGTGCTACTCCTATCGCAAGTAGTAGCCAGCGAACTGCTGCACTCTTTAGCAGCGTCGTAGTTGCTCCCAGTGATAGCCAGAAGGCTCTGCTGTCTTTAGTAATTTTTCAGTTGCTCCCTCCACCAGTGATAGCCAGAAGACTACTGCTCTCTTCAGCAACTTCGCAGTTGCTCCCACCACTAGTAGCGGCCCTGAAGTTACTACTCCCTCCATCACCAGCCATAACCTGAGGGCTACTGCTTCGCCCTTCTACAGTAACATGGTTGTTACTCCCGTCACTATCTGTACCCGGGAGGCCGCGCCCTTCCAGAGTAACATGAATGCTCTAATACTAGCTGTGACCAAGACGTTGCCGCCCTTCAGCAACTCTACAGCTACCCATATTATGACCAGTGGTGACCACAACAACAGCAACGAATCTTGCATTTGACTCGTCAAGTGCTCTATCTAGGGCAGACAAAATGAGTAACGATTCGGATGCTCCGATCATCATAACAGCCTCGAGCGAGCTCTATGTTTGACGAAAGCCTAATCAAACACGGTTTAACAGGCCGTCAGGCTGAATCCCTACTGACCCTGCTTCGACAACTTGCGGAGGTGTTCACGCCGATCTGGCAGGGCCTGCCACAGACACGCACCGTTGGACACGAAATACGTCTCACATCGGAGCAACCCTTCCGCTTACCTCAGTATCGATATTCTGAGGAAAAACGGAAAATCATCGAGGAGCAAAGTCAAGAGATGCTAGCCAATGGAGTTACAGAGTCACAGAGCAGAGCTCATCTTCGAGTAGCTCGCCTGTAGTTATCGCTAAGAGAAAAGTCGGACCGCGCTTCTGCATGGATTACCAGAGACTAAACAGCATCACGAAGAACACCCCCACCACTAAGTGATCTCATCACTAAAAAACCGGCTTCCGCTAGACAACATATGCCCAGAAGGCATTCTACGAGCTCAAGGAAGCCTTCAAGCGACCTCGGAAGATCTCGTATGTGCGCAGCAGTGTCTCGCCGTCGTATGAGCGGTGACAGAGAACCGACAAAAAGAGATTAACCTGGTTGCACCGCTTCAAGGAGATAAGGGACAAGCTCCAACGCTGGGCCTTTTTGCACGAAGAGTTCAATATGAAAATTGAGCACTGGTCTCGGCAATCTCTACTGTTTCAGTCGTTAAATAAAGCTCGATAGAATTGTTAAAAAAACCTTTGTTTTTTTAATTATTTTCCGTACGAGACTTGCCTCGTTTGTGCTACAGCCTGTCCGGCTCGAATTCCACCCCTTATCTATAACTTCTCTTCCTTGGGCTTATGCCCGTCAACCATTACCAGGCACTGCGAGTGGAGCTGGAGCTAACCAGGTTATACGTCGCACGATGCCAACGTGAACAAACACTTGAGGAGCAGCGACGATGGCAGTGCGTCAGTACGTTGACACAAACCGAGGACAGCTGACTTGTCGCTCCGCCTCCGGCGAGCAACCTCATCGACGTCAGCGCAGCATAGACTACAGCGGTCCAACACCGCTCTTGGTGCTTCCTGCTGATGCCGCTAACACAGCGAGCGCTCCTATGGTGGTTGCACGGCCTCTCCGGTTCATGGAGGGAAACCGTGTATAGGAGTTTCCACCGCAGTTCAGTGTTGTAGCTCACAAGATTTTGGCTACACGTCCTCTACCCGCTTATAGGACCGTACTCTCGGAGCTCCCTTGGAACCTCTTGTAAACGACCGCGGCCGCCCGTTGGCGCTAATTAAGGTTTCTCTAAATCGCTTTCAACCCAGAGCCGTCATCGACGAACCGGAAGCGGACGCTTCCGGCCATAACTGGCTCCCGCCGTCTATCGGCAATAAAAAGCGTTATGGTAATTAATAAGGCCACCCAACACCATCGTTCCCATCACGGAGCAAACCGTTGACCTCAAAATCGACTAGAGAACTTCGGAGTTCGGCTTAGATACGCATCGGCGTTTCTAGCCAGTTTTGGTAGGTAGGTCCTGTATTTTTTTAACCGATTCCACGTAAGCCCCCCCCCCCCGCCCTATACTGGGTAGTGGCCTTACACCGATCGAGCTGGTCTCTCCATACCACCTAGACTCTGCATCGAAGAGTCAACGTAGAGAGGTTAGTGCTGTGTGCTCAATACACGAAACGCAGAAGCCTTGATGGAGAGTAACAGCGGAAGAAGCTGGAACCAGGGTGCAACGTTTTGCGCGCCTCCTCAGTGCATCGCTCTTAGGGGTCCATGAGCGCACACGCATTCTGCGAGCGCTCTCTCGCCTCTGCGCGCTGCCTTAGCGCATCGCTCACAACACCCTGTGATCGGACGCTCATCCATCGAGCGCTTTCTCCTTGCCCAAAGAGCGCGCGCCAGCGCTCACACGTTCTACCAGCGCTCTGTCTTTGCTCTCCAGTAGACATATTAATATTTTGCTCTAAGAACGCACGCCGGCGCTCACATGCCCTTCGAGCTCTGTTTTTCGCTCTCTTTCGGCATTCGTGCTCTCTACCTGGTTTAAGAACCGGAAGGGTGTCCGGCGGACACTAACACAACCCAGGGAGCTTAACGCTCTCTGCTTCCCAATGCCTCCGTTTACATCAAAGTTTGATGGCTCGGCGCTGCCTTCTGATACCGTGTATTATTACCTTTATACTTGAAGTACCGATCGTTGTGATTACCTTTCGCAGTTATCGCATGTAAATTTCTTTGTACTTACTTCATATTTTTTATCCGGTAATGTTGAATCTTTTTCCATTTTTTCTTGTACTATAGCTGTCTTACGAGCTTTTTCATAGTCAAATTTTCTTCTCTAAATAATTTTCTCCTTATCACATGATTGCGCAGTCTGCATACCAATTGGTCTCGTAATGCATTTTCTACCAACTCAAAATTACAGTTGAGTGACAATTCTTTTAAAAGTGCAATACTATCTAAAGACTCCGTTACTGCTTGTTTTACTGCATTGAATTAATGTCTTTCCATTGACTTCAATAGTTTCGAGTATAGATAGTCAGTTAAGATTTTTACGATTTCGTTATAAGATTTGTCCTTGAGTTGGCACTTCCCTCTCACAATTTCCTTTTTGTTTTTTTTTCTGTTTGTTTCTCCTCTAATTTATTTTTTGGATCACTTCTGCTTGAGTTTCTAATTCTTCTGAGTATAATGGTACTATTCCTCTTTGCGGATCCTCTGGTTTTTCCTTTTTTTCTGGTTTGTTGATCTCCTCTGTCTTATGATTGTTGATGTCTTTGTAACTCAGTTTTTATTATACCTAACATGTATGCAGTGAAGAAATTTTCCAGTTAAAGGATGCCAAAGGACGTAGGCTATTGGAGTATACCCTACCATTATGGTTTTAATTATTCTTTCAGAGAACTCGGTTTTATTAATGGGTATTTTGGTATACGCTACAAATCCAAATCTTCTGATTTTCTCTAAGTGATTTTTAACTTTTGGAGTTAAAATATTTATTGGAGTCTCCGAGTTTAACGACTTATGTGGTTCAATTGTAGATATGAACTGCTGCCTCTACTCCCAATATTCACATGCTTTCTTGTAAACGAGAATCAATCATTAAAGCTCTGATTTTATTTTGTAACGTCTTATTAAATCTTCCTGCAGTTCCATTTAATTCGGGTATGTGTGGTGGTACTATATTATACTCTATGTTTTCTTGTTTCGTAACATTTGAGAATTTTCTTCCTGTGAATTCTGTTCTGTTATCGACTCTGATGTAACAGACTTTTTCGTCTTTGCCTAATAAATTTCTAGTAGTTATTAATGTTTAACAAAATATCGAATATAACTGTACGAAAAATCAGATATACTGACGAACACATAAACAAACATGTTAATTTCAGCATAAGCGTAACCTGGAGGACATTCGAGGTACTCTAAGGACCTTTTTCTCTGTAAGTAGAAGGGTCTCCTATTATTCCAACAGCTAAAAGCAATACGGAAGCAATGAATCAGATAGCGCTGCATTACATCGTGCTGTAGGGAATGCGATCTTCTCTCTCTCTAACTGAGAGCGTGGGGGAAGACGCCATGTTGCGCTCGACGAGAAGCCGCCTGCGAGCGGCAGTCGTTGCTCAGAGTCACGAGCGTGCGGACCTGAGTCCGCTGTACACCCTAGTACAATAAACCTCCTTGTTACCGTTGACTCCCGACTCTTCATTTCTCTCTCCTCTCCCCTTCCTTCCTGGAACTGGTAGAGACGTGGGGCGACAATCCCCACATTGGTGACCCCGACTTCAAGCCGAGGAGGACGGCAGGTTGGTGCCTGCAGCGGCATATACTCGCCGCCTTTGCCGTTGTCCACGGCGCACCGTTCTCTCCTCTACTCCTTACGTGTGGTCGCGAGTCACGTAAGGGTAGCAATGATCACGGGTCGCCGTGTAGGCGCCGGCCTCGCCGTCAAGAACCTTTTCAGAATTTCCGTATGCATACTGGCACGCCGGCGCAAACGGAAAATCTCAAAGAGTTGCAACTTACGCCGTGTGCGTGCTGGCACGCTGGCGTACACGTGTGTAATTCAAATTTTCCGTTGCAACGTACGTTGGCAGCTCTGCGATCATCGCTCCTGTCGAGTCTTCTCCGAGACATCGCAACTATCAACGGCAGATCTCCAGGTCCGTATTTGTGTGAAGCCACTGTCACCGGTGCTTCAAACGTACCTGTCGAGCAACGTGAGGATAACCGCTGCACTCAATACGCTGCGAAGCAGATCTCCCTGTGCATCCTTGCATGAAGCAACGACGCCGTCTTCAAGAATTTTTTTATTGTGTTAAGGTATGCGTGCGGTAATAGCATGCGTGCGATAAAATTGCGTATTTCTTGGCGTAACGTATTTATTGCGCAGCAATTATCAATTTTTTTTAGTGCGTGGTTTCTGGGAAGTTTTTACGTTCTCTCGGCCTTCCGGGAATTGATGTCGTTCGACGCGCACTTACTTGCGGTCGTTGAGTTCTCAGAATTTTCATGCAATGGTCACGCTTGTTGGAGGTTGTGGATAGGGTGATAAAAGAACTGTTAATTTATTTTGTTTAAAGAATGACTGGCTTATTGAACTCCGGCCTTTCCCTGCGCCACGCGAGAGATGTTACTTATTCGGCGTACATGACTAGAGAGAGAGAGAGAGAGAGCAGCGCGTCGCTCGCTGCCGCTCAACATACCTTCTTACTCACGAACGCACTAGAGAGGGGAGACTTACATGTGTGCGTACGTGTGTCGCGCGCTGTCTGTATCTCGGGTTCCGCAGTGGAACTTGAACTTCGGACAATATATATCACATTCTCAACAACACCGTTTTTGAATTTGACATTTATTTTGAGTTTTCGCGTTATTACACTTTTTATGTTTATTCTTGTGCTAGGCAATTAAAGAATAAATCAATTTTAGTATTGTTCAAAACGCGCGTTTTCCGTTCTTCTAATTTTTAGAAATATATGCGTTGCCTAGTTACATTCTTTAATAAAATTCTTTAAAAAAAAAAAAAAAAAATTTTTTTTTATTAAGCGAAAAAGTGATCTCTTTTAGCTTTTCACTCGGTTTGTTAATAATTTCAATACCTAATTTTAAGTTTTAGCTTAGGCCTAGCTTTTGAATTATTGTATGTGCCTGCGAGCACTAACTAGGGAGGTTGTAATACGCAGCGGCGTAAGGTAATTTAGTTACGCAATCGAATTTGTCTATTTCTACGTGCACTTGCGAGTCACGTAGAAATAGTCATTGACGTACTAGGTTTTAAATTCACATACATTCTTGTTCAACAGGATGCCTAACAACAACGAAGTTATTTAGGCACTGCAACAGCAGGTGTAGCAGCTTTTAAATCGCCAAAATGAGCCGCCCGTACCGGCTAATCGTGTTGAAGCTGCGCGTATGCCAAAAATTCCTCCATTTATTGAAACTGATCAGGAGCTATGGTTTTTACAAGTCAAAGCGACTTTCCGTAATTCGTATATCACGGTAGACTCTACCAAGGTAGATTATCTTTGTCCATCGCTTGGCGCTGAAGCCTTATCGGCCATTAGGGATATAATCTCAAAAGACCCCGCTCCCACGGATAACTCTAAACAAGTTAAAGATCTTTTGATTGCCATCTTTGCTAGTTCAGCTGAACATAACTTGCGTAAGCTTTTAAAGGGAGAAATATTGACCGATCGCAAGCCTACAATGATTCTACAGAGGCTTTGCGGTCTCAATCAGGGCTCCTATGATGATAAAATTATTCGGTCTGTGTTTCTTGACCAACTTTCGCCCTACTTCCGATCGATCCTTGCCGCTACGGACATAGATGACCTAAACAAACTTGCTAAAGTGGCCGATAGACTTGCTGAAACGTCCTGCATGTCAGATCCTCAGATTCACTCCGTATCTTCAGATCAATCCTTCTCTGCTCGTTTCGAAACCTTAGTTAAACGCTTTGATCGCTTTGAACGAAAGCTTGAGGCACTTGCAAAGAAAGTGGATGCCAACTCAGGATTCTCAAAAGATTCCTCTTGTTCTGAGTCTAGAGGCCGGTCTAGGCGCGATCGCGCTTCTAGTCATGATTCCTCAGACTTATGCCTTGCGCATCGCAAATACGCGAATAACCCCTTGTCTTGTAGAGAGTGGTGTTCCAAATTTGATGAGTGGAAGAAACAGAACTCTTAACAAAATTCTCAAAAAAACTAACTCACCCTTCTACTCAGGAGACGGCTGCAGAAGGCTCTCGTTTGTCCAAACGCCTCCATGTGCTCTCTCGGGTAGCCTCCATCCGACTCCCTGTAGAGATTACCCTCAACGAGCTTGCTGAAAAACAGGAAGCCGATGAGCAGCACAAGGCCCTTTGCGAGTCTGCTGACTGCCCGCTCTCTTTGAAACGCATTCAATGGGGCCATGCTACTATATACTGCGGGATCACTGGTGAGGCCATTCACCCATACATCCCTGAGTGCCTTCGTGAGACGGTGTTTAACATGTTCCATAGGTCTGCTCACCCAGGTCCCAAAGTCACCGATAGACCCATACGGCAGTGTTACGTCTGGCCCAATATGCACCGTAATATTCCTCGATTTTGTAAAAATTGCCCAGACTGTCAACAGTCAAAAATTTTTCGCCATATCAAGTTTGTATCTGATAAATTCGTAGCACCCGATGGTCGATTCGACCACGTTCACATTGATCCAGTCGGTCCCCTTTCCAATCGCAATGGTTTTGAGTATGTGCTTACCATGACTCATCGTTTGTCGTGGTGGGTTGAGTTGGTCCCGTTCCGCGAAACTTCAACACAGACGGTTGATAGAGCGTTCTATGACACTTGGGTTCCTCGCTATGGCGCGCCCAAGGTCATTACTTCCGATCAGGGTTCACAATTTGAATCGCGCTTATTCACGGCTCTTTTATCCTTAATAGGTTGTGAGCGTATTCGCACTACTGCGTATCACCCTGCGGTTAACGGCGTTATCGAGCGTTGGCACCGAACATTTAAAGCGGCGATCATGTGTCACGTGGACAAGGACTGGACCCGCACCTTAAGTACTGTTCTATTAGGTTTACGTTGTCACCACGTCAGGACACGAATGCGTCTCCTGCGGAGTTTGTATTTGGCACTAACTTGCATCTTCCAGGTGAGTTTTTCTCCAGGAAGACTTCACTCCGGACCAAATTTTTTCATAGAAGAATTTCGCGAATATATGCGTAAAGTCCGTCTAGTCCCTGTCGCACATCATTATAAGAAGCGTGCGTTTTGCTTCAAAGATTCGTATTCTTGTACACATGTATTTATGCGCAATATGGCTAAAAAGTCATTAGAGAGGCCTTCTACGGTTACTTATAAAGTACTGAAGCATCCATCTGATCGCGTTTTTGTCACTGAAGTCAACGGCACGTCACCAAGCGTGTCGGTTGAACTTTTCAAACCTGCGTACCTGATCTCAGATAATCTTCCCGATGTTCCTACTGATGGTGACCAAAAAGGCAATCAGCTCACCACCGTGAATCACCCAGTATTAAAAACCTATTCAAGAAAAAAGGTATCGTTTGCACTTGCAATCAAAGCGTAACGCATTTGTGATCTGTAGTGATATCCTTAGATTGTAAGTGTTATCGAACACATTAGATATTTAACTTTTAAATTCACCTCCTTGTTAAAGAAAAAAAACGTAATATTTTAAAATGTTAATTAAAATTTATACAAATAATATTTTTAATTAATGTTTTACCAAAAATATATTACGAAACAAGCGTTTCCGCTACATATTAAACTGAGAAAACATGTTAACTAATTTAATATTTATATATTTTATACATACATTCATAATCTAAATACATACAAAAATTTTAAATGCGATTCACGTAATCAAATCACGCGCTCAGCTGGTAAATAAGTGTGAAAGACGCCGCGGCACGGCGCCACGAAACATTGCCATGCGCA
>JAYJLV010000983.1:0-10557 GCA_036873485.1 Torymus texanus
GTGTGTGTGTGTGTGTGTGTGTGTGTGTGTGTGTGTGTGTGTGTGTGTGTGTGTGTGTGTGTGTGTGTGTGTTTGTGAATGGGCGCTTGTGTTTTTCCGGCGTAGAAGAGAAAGAGAGACCGAGAGAGATAGAGAGGTGCTGAAGGGTGTAGTAATGCGCTGCAGATGGGACGCTGATAGTGTCGAGGGAAAGTTCGTGTGTTTACCGTGCGGGCTCTGGAGAGTTTTTCGAGGACGTGGAGTATGGTATATATTGTAAGGATTTCGCCGTGGAGAATTTGGATATATATATGTATATGCGAGGTTCGAAGAATAAATAGAGAATGTATATGGAAAGTGAGAGTATGTGGATAGGATATATTATCTCGTTGTTTTTAATACGGCTTACGTGGTGCAGAGCTCGAGCGGAAGAATATGAATTTCAGTAATTTCTTCGTTTAGACTGAGACGTTTGGTATACGTGAGCAAGCTTGGCGAAGATTTTAGATTTGTTACGTGTACGTTTACTGAAGGAATATCATTGTCAAACATTTTCAGTATGTATATAAGTATTTTCCAAAAGGGTCGTCAAAATCATTTTTAACCTGACTTTGAGCTTTCTTGTCGAGCTTGTGAAACAATATAATTCAACACTTTTGAAAAGTTTCACGAAGTTAATGTATACTTTAACAAACTTATTGAGATATCAGTAAAGTTTTGTTATTCTGAAAAGCATTTTCTAACATTTCATTAGACCTTGTGAATCATGAATTTTTTTGCTCGTTAGTGAAAAGGTGTATATATGACTAGGGACAAATTCTTTTGATAAAACTGATGTCTTTATAATATTATTAACGCATGTAACTATTGAAATTCAGCATAAATGGTTTCTAATGGTAAGCGAAAATGCTATAAATCATAGCATCACATTTAAAACTAATTTAAGAATTAGTATACTGTCTGCAAGAGTTGAGTAAGTTTAGTTGGGCTTGACGAAGGTATAGGCAATGAGTCGTGAATATATCATTCCACGAGCTTATGTGTTCTACTTGAAATTTAATGATTCGTACACCCAAAATTACCCGTGCTTTGAAAACAAAAATTGTTTCTTGCACATATAACTGATGTAGCTTGTACTTACGCATTTTAACTCGCTAAAACTTCTTCGACATCAATTACTTTTATATACTATTACCCACTACTATTTCAATTTTCGGATTTTCATACGAATACTTTATTGGCAAATGCTGCTCAACATATCAACCTTTAGCAAAAATTTTCTGTTAAAAAAATATTTTATGCATAAATCTCTAACCAACCCCATATCGTATCCCTAAACCGCAATAACGACGAATTTCCAAATCAATAAACCGTCTTATACCTCGCGTCAAGCCCAAAAAAAGCACTTCATCTTACCTCAGCTACCCTACAGCCTTGACACAGAACCCTCCCTACACCCTAGCAGGAAAAAAAACTATACAACTACCGGGAAGAAGGCAGAAACTGTCGGTCGCCAAGTCCGTATTGTTACACTCGATTATTAGCGTAAATAAAATAAAGCGGCGCCGTATATATACGCGAGGGAGCCGCCAGTACGCCGGTCTCCCTCTTCCTTCCCGATCGATGCACGCACGCGCGCGCATAACGAGCAAGCCGCACGCGAAAGCATAGTATAACGTGTCGCGGAAACTCGGCGCGGAGCACTTTTTATTTTTTTGTTTATTGGTCTCGCGCACGCGCTTTATGTATGTTTTACGCCATTTCTTTTTTTTCATTGTTATTAATATACTTTGCGCGAATTTGCGCGAGGAAAATCGAGATCGCCGCATATGTAGAAATTTACAAAAAATTGCCCATAACTTGTCTGAAAATATGACGAAAAAAAAAGTTCAAGCACAATGATTTTCCTTATTTCTATAACTAATACAGTACAAATAGTGTTTTTCAGAAAGCTGCTATTTATGTTTGAAGCTCTGATTGCAAAATAAGCGGTTTTCGTTATTAAAAGCTAGAGAACATGAGCTTTCATTTGCTTTTTTTAAAATTGAAAAATGTTGATTCCTTGCAAAGTTACTGAAGTTCAAAGGTGAGCAGCGAAAATTCGATGAAATATATACGCAGCCGAACAGTCAATTTCAGGGATTAAACACTGCATTTTTTGCTCAACTTTGAACTTTCATAACATTGCAAGGAATCAACATTTTTCAATTTTAAAAAAAAGTAAATGGAAGCTCATCTTCTCTAGTTTTTAATTATAAAAAAGTTATAAGCAAATACTGTTATTATGGGATCATTTAATATCCATATAATGTTGGTGAAAATAACGCAAAACTGCTTATTTTGCATTTAGAGCTTTAAACATTAATTACAGTTTTCTGAAAAACACTATCCCGATGTTCTATGTTCAACATCATTTTCGTGGACTATATTAGTTACAGAATAAGGAAAATTAGTTCTCAGAGGAGTGCTTCAATTTTTTTTTTGTCATTTTTTCAGACAAGTTATGGGCAATTTTTTGTGAATTTCTACGTATTCGCGAAAAAAGCCGTCTGGTGTGGAATATGTATATGCGCGCGTCTGTGTGTATGTATATATATATATGTCTGCGCGTCGAGAGCTAACGATTTTATCTGCTAATTGAGGAGAAAAGTCTGCGGGGTGAGCGCGCGCAAAAAATTTTAATAGCGATGTGGAACTCTGAACGTACGTATGGAGTGAAAAAAAAAACTTGATAACGATCGAAAGGGGAAAAGTGAATTTTTTAAAAAGAAACTGTGCTGGTAAAACTTGTTTGGTAGAAAGTTAGGTTGTAAAAATACATTAACTTCGGTTGCACGTATGTGCAAATTTCGTTTTGAAAACTTCATGCGCACGAGCTTTAATTTTTATGAAAAATTTTAATTTTAACTTGATTATTCATGTTTTTCGTCAGAAAGGAACGTATATTGATGTTTTATATTATATGTGATGTAATATATCAAATTTTATGTTATTTTTATATGACACAAATTTTATGTATAATAAAGAAGCAGTAAAGCGCTCCCAAATTTATGCATCAAGCTGACTTCTCTATGAGTAATAAATATGTAGTTTAGTTGTACTCTATACCTGTATTTATTATATAGCTGTACTCTACTTGTTATTTAAATTTTTTCGTCAAATTTTTTAGCACATGCTTATTCTTGCCAATTTCACGAATAAGGTTCAAGCTGATTAACGCGGTTACGATGATCAATATAAACAATTTTTAATAAACCTTCAATTGAAAACCGACTATAAAATAAAACTCGAAAAAAATAAGTGAAGTGATAAAAGTTTCTTAAAACGCAACCTCGGAAAGTTTTCAATAAATATCTTTCCAAAGTTTCTCCTTCAGAACTTTAAAAACTGAAGTTCAATTACAATAGTCGATCGAATTCATCTTAAACAATTTCCAAAAACAAAAGAACAAAGATATACACACACACACACACACGAAAAAAAACGTTTCCACTTGAATTTTCAGCTCAATTTATAATGAAAATACAGCCTCGGAAACATCCTTCCAATCCCACAACAGTGCTCCTCTGTTTATAAACTTTTTCCACTATTTTCGTTTTCCCTTAAGAGGATTACGCCCTTGAATTTTCTTGAGAACGCTCTCGTGGAGCCGTAAAACCTATCCTACTATAGTGCTTTGAGAGAAAGAGAGAGAGAGAGAGAGAGAGAGAGAGAGAGAGAGAGAGAGCAAGAGCGAAATTTGATTCTCAAAGACGCGAGCTACATTATTCCGTTAAATGCGATAAGTCGTCGAGGGTGGCGCGAGC
This sequence comes from Torymus texanus, assembly GCA_036873485.1. Classification (NCBI taxonomy): domain Eukaryota; kingdom Metazoa; phylum Arthropoda; class Insecta; order Hymenoptera; family Torymidae; genus Torymus; species Torymus texanus. The sequence continues at coordinate 3,786 of JAYJLV010000983.1, forward strand.
GAGTGTCTCGGCTCTCGAGAGACGTGGAATGTATCTTTCAAATGAGCGTTTAAAATTATGTAACCGTTCGTGAAATGTATAGGGCGGTTCGTTATTTTCAGAAATTGTTGTATTTCGTTCATGATTTATGGAATCATTAAAATAATATGAGTTTACTATAGTTCCCTTAATTATTTGAAGCTTATTGTTGGTTTAATTAGTGTTACGCTTTCCGTGCTTTTACATTGTTTTTTTCTTTCATACATATATAATTATTATGAAGTTTAATTATTCATTATACGTGGAAAAGAAAAAAAATGTATGAAATAATTTTAACAAAATCACTATAGAATATATTCCAATTACTCGTATACGTCATTTCACAAGAATCAACCTTTAATTAATATTCGTATATAATAAACAACGCATTACGTGATATTTCATCGGGAAAATGTCATCCGCAATCATGCGTAAGAGAAAAAATTAAACCAATAATTAATATACCTGAAGCAGGATTTACTGCAACATTTGCGATAAATGTAAAGTTTAATTCCAGATAAACTTTTAATATCAACATAAAATATACCTCTGTCATTTCATTTCTGTCAACGTTTCAACCCTCAAAGATGATAACGTTCGCATTTATTCATCGTAATCTTTTTATCAACCGAAATAAGTAAATAGAAACCGTAATAAAAAAAAATATTTCGAAATTTTTACGCGCAAATCAAGCTATATACAATATAGAAAAACGTTTCTTTATATTATTGAACAATTAATTAAACTAACGATGTGAATTTAGTTTGCATCGTTTTTGGCCAACATCAACATGAATCCGCACGTATATACACGCACTAACCAACCGCAATCAAAATTTCAGCACGAAATATACACATATTCCTCCCTCGAAAACATTTTCAAACGTATCATCGCCCTTCTCTCTCGGTGCTACCCTAATTACTGCGACGCTATATGGTCGCACGCACCGCGCTGTCATTTATACTCACCGCGTGCGAATTTCCACCATCTATGCGGGGAGCTGGAAAAATGACTCCAGGCTTGGCCTTTTTATTAAAGGGCTGTGTGCGCTCGCGCGCGCGCGCCTAATTAGCCGGCCCCGATTCGTGCCCTCACCCACATACAATGTGGCTGACACTGTGTATATAGGGGGAAGAGAGAGCGAGAGCGAGAGAGAGAGATGTGGGTTAACTATAGCTGCAGGCGCGGCACCGTGGCTCGTATGCGCGTATACGAATTTTCGATTAGCGCCAGAGCTCTATATGTATGGAGATTATATGGGAAATTGGATGGTTTTTGTATGGCGTATAGGGAGCAGTTTTCGGGCGCGATTTATTGGTTTATCGTGTACGGATAATGAACATTCAATTTTTCTTAATAGTTACGATTATATTTTTTGGGTTATTGAAAAACAATATGAGGATGTAAAAGTAATGTTCGCCGTGCGGATTTTTGAACAGTAAACAATTTCAAGTATGTTTGGTTATCATATTCCAATTTTTCAGTATTCATTTTTTTAGTCTGCGCTTGTATCATTCTACCGTCTGCAAGTATTTAAAAATATTTCAAGTTCGCGATAATTAAGGAATTAATATAATGGAAAAAATCACGTATACGATAATGGTATACGGAGATAAAATTCAAACAAAAATTAGAAACAGTTTTGTAAAAATCTGCCAGACCTTGTACAAAACAATAGTTTAAAATCATTTTTTTAATATCCCTATAGCAAAATTTTCTGTGAAGTACTCTCTAAAGTTGAATTAGTAAAAATTGCTCCACCATTTCAATTAGTGGGAAAAAACTACTAATTTATTAGTGCATATTCATTATTTCATTTAGTAGTTTTTTAAAACTAGTAGATTGTAAAAGTATAAGGTCGACTATAATATTACAGTTTAACGCTAAAAAAACTGAAGTTCCCGATATTTTAACTTTATTTTAAAAAAATCTGAGGAAAAGTCTGTTCTAGAAACGGAATTGATTCAATTTTGAAAACAAAACTAGGATTAATGGAGTTTTTTTTCTAAACTTAAAATTATTGATTTCTTTCAAAGTCACGGTTCAATTACCTAAAAAAATGTTTCAGCAATCGTGCAGCAAATCTTAAGAATTTAACGGAACATTTTCATTGCTCACCTTTAAATTTTTAAGAAATTTATAAATTAATAATTAATATTTTTTACTCGTTTTCTCTTGCTTTATTTTCTCATCTTGAAATGATATATAATACTTTTCAAAATTGAATGGTTATCGTTTCAAAAAGAGGCTCTATTTTTTTCAAGTTAAAGCTAAAAATTTTCAGACGCGGCCTTGAATTTTTTATTTCTACATATTTTCTTCATATTTCTACATCGAAAAACATAGCCTAAAGTTTGAGACATATCCCTGAATCCTCTGGACGTCTCATTTTATAAAAGTTATTGCATCATTCCCACGTTTACAAGTTTAACCATGTAACTAAAATTTTCGCTTCTATAATTTCTGTCCATATTTAGAATTCAATTCAAGCATTGCATTACCTTCGGTACTTCTAATCATAGAAACCACTTAATTTACAAACCTCAGCTAATACTCATCAAATCAACCATCTACTCCTTCACACATACATCTCCTTCTTAATCATTCTCATCTCCACCTTATCACACACGCAACGAACACCTTATCCGTATATCACACGCTTCCCTCCTCCCTACTAACGATCTCTTCCACACATCTCATATACGCGTCACCCGCCGACCGTCATCCCTTTCCGCCGGCTTTTCAAGCCCTAAAAAGACATCATTAATTCCATCCCGAATTTTTTGACCGCGCGTATCCACACAGCCATAGTCGCGCACCGCCTCTCACAAAAGCGAGGGTGTCAGCACGCGCTTTCAAGCTCTCTCTCTCTCACTCTCTCTCTTGCCAATTGAAAAAAATTAAGGAGCCTCCTTTCTTTCTCTCAGTCGTATACGCGCATGGCGCGGTATGTATATACGTGTGTATAGAGAGGCTGAAAGGGAAAAACGAGGCAGACGAGTGTGTATGTGCGCGAGTATACGCGTGGGATCAATTTCGACCCTCCGTGCGTGTATACTCTCGAATTAAAGCCGGGCGTGAGTCACCTTTTACGTATGCCTATTATGCATTGCGAGGGTATGGATGGATGTACGTACGCGCGTAAACGTATGTGTATAGTCAGTGTTCGGGTGTGTGTGTATATATATATATATATATATATATATATGGTTCGCGCGGAGATCGGGAAACGACGGGTAAACGCATGTGTGTGTGTGTCCGTGAGCGATGACGAGTCTTTCTTTTCTCTTTTCATTATCTTTATTATATTATATTATGGCTTTAATGGCATGTATTTCTCTCTTTCCCTCGAGAGCGGTCTTGCTGTTATATGGAATTCATCGAGGGATATGGGCTTGTGTGCGCGCGTCTGCAGGTTCGAGTAGTTTCTGCGGGGAGGGAGAGAGAGGATAAACGTTTTTTGTGTTCGACGAACGTCATTAAATTAATTATCACGTTTTGTTGCACTTTCTATGCATTCACGTTTTATATCGTTTATATCAGGTGAGATTACGTTGTTTTCTTATAATTTCCACAGTTTTTGCATAAAATGATTTCGTACGTTAACTCAAATATTTTTTAATGTAATTCTTATAAATTAAAAGTTATATTTTATTTTTGTACATTAGTAAGTAGATTTTGAGTTTACTCTTGTAATGCATCAGACATATTTTACACGTAAAGAAGAATGGAGTAGCTCATCATAATGCAAGTACAAGGTCAGCCATGGAGTTTACTGTCTGAATTACTTTAATAACATAATAAAGCTCATTAGTAAATCATAGTTATTTTAATCATTTTTCTTGTAAGCTTCTTATCCTGATTATATTATTTCTGCAAGTTTTATTTCACATTATTTTTATATAGAATATAGCGTACATAAAATAGAGGTAAAAGCGTTTTACCTTAAACTAATGTGCTTTTTTAAATGCTGTAACTTTTCCTATACAAATGTCAGACTTCAATTTTAATATACATTCTCTATGTATGATAATATGAAACGAGTTTGGATAATTTATCATCAGAATAAAAATGTTGATAAATATTAAGATTTACATGGATTAAAAATTCGTGTTTCAATTTCTAGTATTGACTATAATTATATAAGAAGTGTATGAAGTCCTATTTTTCAAACTACACAAGTAATTAATAAAACAAATATACTCCAAATGAAAATTCTTTACGTTAAACGAAATTTCGATACCCAGAACGGGCCACATTATTGAAATAATATATGCAGTAAAACTTAATTAATAATTACATACACGCGGTCATGCGCTGACAAATTTTTCAATAACGTCGAAAAAACATAAATTCGAGGCACGTTGAAACAAGATTAAAAGCCATTATCTCGTCGTTAAATTTATCACGAGCGAAATGTTTATTATGTAAAATAATGGGATTCTAACTGCGCTCTAAATCACTAACGGTCACTATATGCGCGCGCGCCATGAGAGAACTGCACTCACCGCTCGATCGTGCGCGAGCTGAATATTATGCGAGTTATGAAAGCTGCATTACGCATCGATGCTGAGGATTCGTTGTGTATGTGTGTGTATTAAGACGTTCCACTCGGGCAATTAATTTTCCCGCGATCGGGGAAAGAGATTAGCCGGATTTTCCATAGCGATGAACGAAACCGCCTGTGCGAATGTGTTTATTGAGATGAAAATTGGCGTCGCTCAAGGGGATATTGAGATGCCGTAAAGATAAGAGAAGTAGAAGTTATATAGAAATGCAGCGTGTGTTTATCTTAGGAGTATGATTAGCGTGAGAAATCAAAGATTCCCGATAAGTTTTTACTGCTTTTGAGTAAAAAGTGTAACGTTTAAGTTGGGTTATTTCAGTAATAATTATAACGATAAAGATTGGCTATAAATATGGTTTTGGGAAACATAAAATATCACTGTTCATAGAAAGTTGATGTTTCTGTAAAAGAAGTTAAAATTTGAAAGATTAACTTTGTAATACATGAATAATTTGTTAGCAATTTGTTAGCGAAGCAAACTCCTACAACTATTTACATTGAAAAAACACTCGACGAAGCACTTCTAATACACATAAGCACAAAGAGTCCTTTGTGGTGGGCTACTCAACATTTTAAAGCGGCCTATCTACATTGATTTCCCCTGTAAAGCTAGCCCTCCCCTAATGAATAATAGTTACCAACCCTCTCAGCATAAATTAAGCCGACACTCTGCCCTCCCATTCCAAACACTATACTACCTCCGCCACAAAACCATCTAATTACCTAAACCCATTCGTAACTCTCTCTCTTTTTCTCTCTCTCCCTTCTCCCCTCTCAATAAACATCCCGGAGGGAAAACTCAGTGCGAGTCGCATCGCAATTAAAGCAAAAAAACGGAACAGAGAGAGAGAGAGAGAGAGAAAGAGAGAGAGAAAATCTCTCCCTCGTCCTAAGCATATTAGGCATCTGTGAAACAATGCGACGATTATCGAGCCGCAAGTGTCGCTGTCGCGCGCAGAACGCTACGCGTCACCGTCGCCGCCGGCAGCGGGTCCGTTACACTTCTCTCCGTCCCTCCCTCTCTCTCTCTATCTCTCTCTTGCTCTGTCTCTGTCGCTTAGCTTATCGATTTCCGGCAAACGGTAAGCGCATATTTAATTTAAAACGCACGCCGCGTGTATATGTATATAATAGTCGCGTCACTGTCGCACTGATCGTGTCTGACTATATAGCGGTAGGAGACAGCTGGGAACGGTTGTGGTATATACGGGTAGGTATGGCCGTGGAGAGTAAAAGAGAGAGAGAGAAATTTTTCTTGAAGGGTCAGGGAGTATATAATTGTGGGCTGGACTCGGGGGGGTGGCTCTGGATTTCTATGAGCGAAGTGAACAAGTTGTATATTGGCGCGATGGCTGGAGATTTGAACAATAGAGTGTTTTTGTTTAAATAAAGGAAAAACATTAATTTTTTGTTACAATTTAAGGAATAAATTAAATGGAAGATATAATTTTTAAATAAGTCGATTTAACTTGAAAAAGAGAATTATTGTAATATTATTATTAATGGTGCAATTTTAATCGTTGAATAGAAGTGGAGGCTTGATTTTCTATTTTTTCAAGAAGTTTTAATCATTATATGTTCCATAAAAAGAAAATTATATTTTTCAAGATAACCTTATTTCAGTGTTAGAAAAAAAAGGATGTTTTTTCACAGTTGGTCTACCTTTTTCGGGAAAAACTAATTTTATCGTTGTTGCGATGCATTATTGTGTTTTGAGAGAATCGTGTTTTCTCTGAATGTTTATTTCTATTGAAAAAAAGGATTTTTTCATAAAAAAAATATATGATACCTATTTGTTTAACAAATTTTATTCTATTCGATTAAATAAAAAATGATTGCTCCAAAAGGTTTTTTAGTCCTATAGACGAAATTAAAAACGAATTGAATGAAAAGATTTGTTTTATTTTATTCGATGAACATTTTTTGTAACTAAATAAATAAATAATTAGCCAAATCAAATTTTGTTATAACTGTTTTTCGAAACTAAAATAAAATTTAAAAATTCTTCTCTCTATTTTGAGTTTTACTCTCACGATAGTAGTAGTAGTATTTTTGATGGCCGTGGTTCTCACCCGAGACGTCGATATGCCATATTAAAACTTGTTTATATTCCAAGGGAGTGAAATTTGTTTGTTAGCGAAGCCTATAGATAGTTGGAGGACGCTACCTCCCCAACTACTGGACCTA
>JAYJLV010000994.1:0-10557 GCA_036873485.1 Torymus texanus
GAGGGAGAGAGAGAGAGAGAGAGAGAGAGAGAGAGAGAGAGAGAGAGAGAGAGAGAGAGAGAGAGAGAGAGAGAGGCTGAGCCTTATCGATCCGTTGCATGTCTCAGTGACTCTTTCTTGCGACACGACGCGATAAAAAAGAAGCTGCAGTCGTTGGTAACGAGCTAAACAAGGCGCGATAGGTAGACTCACGCGCTGGGAAGTTCATCTTCGACGTCGTCGCTATCACTGTACTCACACATTCCCTCGTTCTCATGAGTATATATATACGAAGATGCGTTATAGAGAGAGAGAGAGGCTCTCTTTCTACTCGTCCTCGGTGCTTAACACTTGCGCTTGCGCGCGTTAAATGGCTGTCAAGGATTCCTGTATACATACAACGTATAGACACTTTATGCACTCTCTTTCTCTCGTGTCCGGAGGCGCGCAAAAATGCTCATTCGCTCGGTAGCTCGCGTGGATTTCTCAAGATCCTGCGCGAATAGAATTACGCGTGCGCGTGCGCCCACGGACACACAGCTCTCTTATCGGCTGACTATGAGCGTACGCGCGACGCTGACATGGTTGGCGGTTTGGTATTTAGGAAAGGCCAAGCGCGACCAATGTCACAACCTGTTTGAAAGGCGCTAGAATATTGCGAGGATAGATAGACGTGGATGTACTGTGCGGCTATGTGTATATATATATATATATATATAAGTATATGTATGTGTGTCTGTGCGAGTGTACATGTATATATACGGGAGAGTGAGCTTCGCGCGAGCGAGCAAGTCGACTGTACGCACCACCGCAAACCGCGATACGCTCCATTCGCTCGGACGTGTTTGTGTGTGCGCGCGCACTGTGCGCACGGTTAATTTACTGTTGATGCACACCGAGCTCACGTATATATACATATATATATACAAAGCTGCCACCGACGCCACTCAAGCTCAGCTTGATTCGTCGTTCACGCCGCTTTGCTTTTCATTCCGCTCGCCGGATTAATTGTTCATTGAGACTCGGCACTGAGAATGAGGGAGTATAGTATATGGTATATATATCTTGCAGTTATCCGTACTGGCGAGGGAGAGAAATACTTTTTTTCTTGCGAGATTTATTATGAAAGAATGATGTAATAAGGTTGGGACCTTGGGAAAGTCAAGCGAAAATTACGCTGATATGGTTATGAGTGAGGATTAAGGTGGCCGCTCGGTGATAAGGTATATATTGCGATTTCTTTCATATATATACAGCGAAGCGTCAGGATAATTTTTATATATGCGTCTCAAGGTCTCGAGGATTACCGTGACTTTCACGCGAAAAAAAATATCTTTTTTGCCCGAGCGATAATATTTTAAACGAGCGTAATATACAACTTTTGTATACAGGAAAGTTAATTGTTATTACTCGAAAAAGTGAAGCCCGCATTATGCTAATTATCGTGCACGACTCGAAAAATAAATATCAACGTACACCACGTTTATTAAAATGTAAACGGATACGAAAACTGATGTTCGAGAGCCCACTTCAGTCACGTTCATCAACTTGTAATTTCTATTGAAATAAAACATTCGAAGAACTTTACGTATTCAGTCGCAAAGCACTCCACACCAACCGCGTGTTATTAAAATGTATTAGATTTGTGACAACCTCACTCACATCACACGTTATATTAAATAGTTCAATCCATCTAACCTGCATACGAGCGTGCATAATAATAAAATGTTTATTCGCCGCATGACTCGGCGGAAAAGCACGCTATTTCCCTTTTTTGCTGTAAACATTTGAATTCACGAGCAGCGTCAACGCGCAAATCGCGACTTATGGGCGTATCGGGCAGCAAGTCAAGGATTTATTGCGTCGAGCTCGCTATATTCCTGCGCGTATATAAACTCGGCCTGACCTACGCGCTCCATCTCAAGGTAGTATAGTCGTAGTTCTCCTACGACCGCCGTCACCGCCGCGTATACATAAAAAACAGTCTCAAACTACCGCTACAATCCACTACCGCCACCCTCCTAATGGTGCCACATCGCGTCCTTCGGCCTTGAAAAGTCCCCTCAGCGCTTGGGGAGTGCCATACTGCTGTGCGACGACGCAAGACAGAGAGAGAACTTGGCCTCGGAAAAGTTGCGCGCGCGGCTCCTTGGGCAAGAGCTTTCAATCGTCGCCCATTGCGTAAGCGTTGCTCGCACTCAACTCTGTGTACGATACAAAAAAGGGAAGAGACTTTGCGAGACAGTTGCGAACTGCCAAGCGTATTTCTCATAGACCCACAACAGGCGTATATATATATGAGCTGAAACTACCCTTTGAGAACGCGTTGAGTGAGCAACAAAAAAGAAAAGAGGAATATATATATATTGCCGGGCGAGAAGCAATTTTCGCAGGAAACCGGTTCGACCGGTTCCTACTCACCTCGCCGAATGATGCAGCAGCCCCATGTCGCGGTGTATGCATCCAGTATATAGCTTTTGTGTATATACGATCACACATACATATATATACATACGCACAGAGAGTCTATTAGGCAGCGTTGGAAGTTTTGCGTTCGCTGGGCGCATTAAGAGCCGCCGTGCGATCGCTCGCAGGTAGCAGGTATAGCCACGCCGGTGTGCCACACACTCGCGCGCTTAATCGACTTAAGTCCGTTAACCGAGTTTGCCCATGCGAGCGAGAACGACGGTATAACCGGTATCAAACTTACGGCGGCATTAGCGAACTTTTGCCTCGTTCACGCGCTCCTTCGTTCTAACTCCAACGACGACGGTGGTGGGGGTGGTGGTGGTGGCTCTCTCGCCATTACTATTAATCACTTACTTTCGACGACTAATTAATTGAAATTTATTTTCCGACTTTGGGCTTTTATCTTGGCTTGCGTATCTTAGGTGAGCAAGCGCGAGCGCGCGCTTCTTCCTCTCTTTCACTTTGCCTCGGGTTTCGTCAAATGCTCAGCCAAGCCTCGTTCCTTTTAGCGAAACGCGCCGCGTTAATTTATACGCCGCTAGCGTTTGAACATGTATATTTAAGCCTGCCAGTGGATTCGATTATATGCCTGGCTAAAAATAGACCGATATATGTGGCGTTGTAAATTATCTAAGGTTTCTTTCGCTATGTATATTTTTCGGTTATATGCGAATATATTTTAATATTAAGCTACGCTAAAAATTACTTTTATCCTGAGTAGAAAGTAACTGAAAATATCCTTCAAAACCGTTCCTTTGCATTATTATTTTCATCCGCAGGTTTCTTCAATAATATTCCACTACGACGGGGAACGGTTAAATCGTTCTAATTAAATAAATAAGCGCGCGTTTAATTTTAAAATCACCACCTCACTTCGAAAGCCTTATCAACCTTCCATATTCGCTATCGATTAATATATTTCTCAGGGAAAAACAAAACCTCAACTACTCTCTGATTTACCGCGAAGGAGCAAGTTGTCGAGAGCGAATTAAGCAAATTACTCGTTTGCTCGTGCGCGCACGCACATCTCTTCTATCCTACTCAAAGGCAACGCCCCGTGGCACATATACACACATCTCCAGCTGAATTAAAGCTAAACGTTCGATTTTCCGCGCGCACATGGTATATTTACATAATTTATTATAATCTGCACGATTAAGTTTACGGCCAGCGGAAAATGGGCTGGTGTAGCTCTCTCGCTTATAATCAACTATATATGTATTTATACATGATGGGTGTAGGTCTGTTGAACATGCGTGCATGGCAAGGATATACTCTCCCGTCCTACGTTTCTCCTACTGAAACGTAAGTTTTTCCATCATCATCATCACACTCGCCGCAGAAAACTTGACCCAGTATCTCGCACCGATCTCTTTCACCGATGACTACGCGCTCGAGTGTATGTATGTATGTATTATACGAGACACCGTTACAGGCTAATGATGCACGTTGCGCGCTAGTATATACGAGTCGTAGCCTTATTATATTATACGCACGGTATTACTGTCGCGCGACAAAAACGCGCCCGCGGAGGAGAGGGAATCGACGTGTATAGAGTGTGTATGTGCTATAGCGGCGCGCGGTTAGAGTTAGCGATAGAAAGAGCCAAGGACGCCGTTTGCAAAATCTAACCAACGCGTCATCGAAGAGGAGTATAGTATATAGCGACTGCTGCTGCCGTAAAAGCGCCGCCGATTGCAAAAACATTATATAGAAGGAGAGAGGCGGACGATTATTACATACGCGTGTGTGTGCGTGTATATATATATGTATTTTCGGAGGAAACGCTTTGTACTCGTCCCGCCTATAACGTACAATGGTCCGATGGGCCTTCGTCAGCGCCCACCCTTTTTTTCGGATTCAGCACATATATACGCGTGGGGATTTTTAATAGCACTGGGACAGTGTTCATGTTGTAAGGGTGAGTCTCGTCTTTCCCATCCCTCCGCACTCGGCACTTAGGCCGCGGGCTGACTTTTTGTCCCGTATCGGTTCTAATGGACTATATGGAACCACGTCGGTCGATCGTTTGTCACCCTCTCCTACTATTACCCTCTACTACCGAGCGGCCCTTCTACTCCCCGTTAATAATTTGCAAAAGTGCTCGTCACGCACTTGGAATTTTTCATACATATAGACTACGCATTCGACGAGAGAGAGACAGCGTAACGACACGCGCCGGCCTGTCTGTAAAAAGTATTTTGCGCCATGATTTATATATGCATCGTGTCGAGTAGTATATAGTTGCCTTGTATACAGTGTAATAGTCACGCGACTGTCGAGAGAATTATTAAAAGCAGGGTGGTATACGCCTGATTGAGTGTGAAATTGGCGAAGAAAAGGGATCGTCGACATTTAATCAATAAGGGAACTTAATAAAATTGTGACATATACGCTGAGATTTCGAGGGAAAAAGTTTAAAGTCACGGATGTATTAACAAGCCTAACTCGTGGAATATAAATATCATAAAGGAAAGTATAACTATGTAACTATCTTGGGTTTATTTGTTATAAAAGATAAAACGAGTTGTGTAAAAGTGTCATTCCCCGAAGTGGGCACGATTCCGTATATAAATACAGTATACTTCCAATCCTTGGCACAAGCGGAAAGGCAATTTTAATTACGTGACGGAAAATAATGGAAAATGGCAAGCTAATTAAATGCCCCTTCCTTACTCTCTCCTCTCGATTCAAGACGACGTTGCGGCTTTGCCACGCGCCGCTGTACCAGCAGCAGCAAGCTGAGGAAAAGTATTTCCGGCACCCACGCGCGCTCGAGCACGCGCCTAATGGCAATAAGCGTATACATTCTCTTTCTAATCCCCAACGAAGTTAGATAATAGTCATTTACCCGGTCACTACGCCGTTTACAACATCGCACGAAGGATAGAGGAATTGTGCAAAAAAGTACGGCGTGCGCGCAACTCTGCGGCCAAGTAGAGCGTTGTTGTTTCAATGAAATTTGACTTACTTTTCATTCCCGGCCTCCTCCCGCGTGTGCCCGTATGTACAACATACAGTAATGAGCGCGTACACGTATATACACACAACTGAATAAAAATAAATGGGCGGCAATTTTTGCCTTCCGTAAAAAGACCGTATAGTGTTCAAGGCTTGGGAGACAGAGAGCCAGAGCGAGAAAGAGAGACTCTAGCCGAACTAAAGAATGAATACACGGTATATGTTGGAAATTGCCAAGAAAGTCTGCGTGTCACAAGGTCAAAGGTATTGCTCAATTCGATATGCTGGTGGAATATAACAAGGAGGCAGAGGAAAAGAAAGAGAGAGAGAGAGAGAGAGGGGGACATGCGCGGCTGGAACTGTTATTTTAAATTAACTGTCTCGTGGCAGCCGACGACGACGACGACGAAGCTATTTTTGTAATATTAGCGACGTGAAATTCTCTACGGCATAATCGAAATCAAACGAAATCCGCTAGAAGAAATCCGATCGTGGATCGCTAGACACAAAGTGAAGGGAGACGGGCAAGCCTATAAATTTTTTCGGTCGCGAATAACCGTTTTCCAGAATTTTTGCGGTTCTGTCTATATAAAAAAAAAAGTTTTATTTTTCAAATTAAAAGTCGAGACTCTTAACACGTGTTTGTGACTAGAGGAAATATATTAAGCATATTTGCGTGCCGTTACGCGAGAGAGCAGGTGACGCACGTAGTAGTGGCAAATTCGGAACTTAGGAAAGGACTTAAACTTACTTTGACTCACTTTCTCTCCCGTCTAACGCTCTAGCACACTCACACATACACGCACGTTCGTATATATAGATATATGTATACAAGACATGGGCGGATCGATGAAATTCCATGACCTACATCAACTCTTATTCGCTAAACTCTGGCCCGCGCCTCCTTTCAGTTCTTACGCGCGCCTCTTCCTCATATAAAGTATACAGAAGACATATGTACAGTGTGCGGCGTTAGGCGCGAATATATGGGCTGCGCCCTGTGTAATGCGCAAATGGAAAGTTCTTCTCCTTCTAGCGACAGTCACACACACACACACACGAGCTCAAGTCTGTTTCTTATGTAAATATAAAACGTGTTGCAAACTTTGCAAAGTTTCAACATGTGTTTCTGCATATCTACGCCATAGAACGCACGCGTCGTAGTAGAGCTAACTATTTCTCTCCTATTTTTTTCTTCTTCTTCTTCATTCTTATTATGCGCGAGAAAACTATTTTAAAATATAAACACTTGGAGCTCACGCGTGTGTATATGTGTGTGTGCACCTTCTCGTTAGAAAAGGAAAAGAATCGCACCGCCTGTTTACCTATATACTTGCACACGCGCGCGCGCTCGCTGCAATTAACTGTGTCAATATGAAAACGCGCGAGGGCATTAAGAATGTACTTGCTGATTGTTGTATATATAGCTGGGAGACGAGGGTTTGCCAATCTCTTACCTGAAACAGAAAAAGTAAATGGCTACGTTAGAAATCTATATGTATATATATGTATATATGTAAGCGAATGAATGACGCTTTTTGCATTTATAAAATATGAAAAGGCTTTTTCCAGAGTGCATGACAAAAGGAACGCGATTGAAATTCGAAATATCTGAAAGGAATGCATTAGGTGTTTCATCGGATTTTTCACGCGAATTCTATATATAACATATATACTATGTGGGTGTGTATCGCGGGGGAAAAAAACCATGTGCGGGAAGGGAATTGGTTTTCTTTTTAGAGAATTTTTTGTTTTCCCCGACAAAAGTTATGCATGTGAAGCGAGTTCGAGCGGAATCGAAAAAGGAATTTGCATTTTTCAACTTTTCCGTCGAATGAAAACACAGCGCATCGGAAGAGTGAACTTTTCCACTCTACAAACCATTTCATCCCCCATCTCTCAAGAGTATAAAATTTCTATATAAGAGAAGAAAAGCTCAAGTTTGACGTAACCACCATTCATTGATTTTTAATTTTTGCATACCAAATCACAATAGATCTTCCCGCATAGATACTGCGAGACACTGACATTACTAATTTCACCTTTCTCTATCTAGATCCCCTTTAAATTCATACACATTTAGTGAACGCATCATAAACAAAGCTTCTGCATACACACACACATACATATATATATTTATATATACAACCGTACGATTTCATTCCTCGATAAAATGACGGATTGCCCACGCACTGCACCACAAATAAACCTCGGCACGGCCGTCAATCACATACATATATACTCACATACACCTGTGCCCCAATCATATACTTCTCTCGTACTCACCTCCATAAAAACCTCGATCGATCCGTTAATAACATTTTCACACGCACGAGGAAGCATGCGCGTATATACCTTTAGTCGATGCAAGTACACATCATACACCAGCCGAAATCACAATGATTCGCAGTCCATAAACATCGACAATGAGCAAGCGAACACGCGCGCCCGAAACTTTCTCTCTCTCGCGCGTCCTAACGGTGTTGAAGAATATCATCGCACATCTTGCACACAGAGAGCCACTCGCGCAGAGTCGACGCGCAACGTAACGCCCCTCGCAATTACTCGCCGCGCGCGCGAGCATCGTAATCTCGGAATTGTTATTTTCGTAATTAACATTTGCAATGTTTTATTTTGCAATGGCCGAGCGAGTGCGAGCAAGTAAGAGAGTGTATGTATACGTGTTTGCAGTGAATATCAGCGATATCGCGAAGTGCAAACAAAGCGGCAGTATATATATGTGTGTATAGTGTCATATTCGTCTGGTATATGATGCACAAGGATAAAATTTTAATTCCATATGGAGAGAAAGGAGAAAGGATGGTGTGGAGAGTGATCAGTATATATAGCGATGCTTTTTATCTACGACATCTGACTGGCAGATGATGGCTAGGGATAGCGAGCTGCTGGATCGTTATCGGTTATTTATGTGTTTTGGTATAAACACGAAACCGTGCATAGAGTAAAACATTATCATATTGCGAAATCGTAGTGTTTTTGCGTAATTATAAAGATTCATGATTGGAGTTTTTAGAACGGTAGCAGAGGATAATACACGATGATACAGCCGGAAATGTGAGCGTCCAAAAAAATGTTTATAATCTACCAACAGCTTGTGATAATATTCTTCTCATCATATACTTTTACTTTTAATTGAGCAAAAACCCATCTAGATTCGTCACGCGACGTTCTTCTTTGACGATCGTTCAAATCTAAGACGATGATTAACTGAAAATATCAATCACTAATCACTACATACATAGCGCAACAACCAATCCCATAACGACAAACAACGGTCATTACGTCTCTTCCTTATACATATATACGCACTCTCAGCTATACATAAACAGCGCAATCGAAATCGAGAAAGGAGAAAGGACCGCGTGACAAAACTCTCCCCTTATCCACGCCGCTTCTGCCTGTCATCAAACCCAACCATCACCATCGATGGACACTCACACATCACATACACACATATACAAACGAATTGCCTCAAAGCACACGTAGCTACACAAGGGGGGAAAGGATGCCCATACGTATGGTGGGTATGTGTATATACGTGTAGGTGCTGTAATCGAGGAACGATCGCCGGTGCGCGCGATGCGCAATCACGGTCTAGCAGCGCGAGGTAGGTGTATATATCCCCCCTGGTATATAACGTGAGCGCGTGCTGCGAGGAAACAAAGAGAGGGAAACCTTGTGAAAGTTACATCACACCAAGGCTACACACATTCGCGCGTGCGTAATGATCGCTAGGCGAGAGCGAGTATAGCGCGAACGATGTGTGTCCCTATCGTCCGTATTATTCTTAGGAACTACGCTCGGTGCGCGGGACCGCCTCGTGTATGTATAATATATATATATATATATATATATATATACACACACACACACACACACACAAACACACGCGTATATGTGCGGTGGAAAGTATAGTAACGATTGCTTGGGTAGTCCGCGTGCGGAGCTAAATTGGGGGCCGTGAACTGTGTGTTTTCTGGCTCGCGATGCGTGAAGTTTTTTTTTTCCTCTTTTTTCCTTTTTTATTTAGAAATAGCGGCGTTGTTTGTCGTTAATGTTTGTTAAGCAACATATTGTGGGATTTGTTATTTTCGCAATGAAATACCGTTTGAATATATAGAAATAATTTTACGACGATGTAGTAGTAAATTGATATATAGTGGATTGCTGCGTTTCGTATACAGGCATTTCATTATTTTATATGCGTATATATAATTCGTATACTCTGCATCATTTTCAAAAACACTATATTTGGTTCAAAAAGTATACATTTCTATGTATAATAATTTTACAAATCCTTTATTTTTTTTTTCTATATTTTACCGTATAGTATACTGCGTCACTAGCGATTACTATGATCTTTTTTTTTTGCACGTGTACTGCAGCAAGCCGCGTGCACGCGCGCAGGGTGTCACTTTCGATTTTGCCCTTGACATTACGTAAAAGCTTTAATGACCATTGCAGTCGACGCTGTAACGCTTGGGAAAAGTCGCGTTAAAAACTACCTCTCAATATGTACGTAAAATGGAAATAGCCAACTGCGCTGGGACAAATATAGTTATAGTCGTATGCGGTTATACTACGCATGCTCTCGGTACTGCTGTACCGCGCTATATATGCTCGAAATGAAATATTTTCTTGTAATGGTCGGCTATGTTTCAATCAATCGAAATCATTTTTTTTTTTGTTGCAACCGCCAGCGCAAATAAATTGTTTTTATCCGTTTCTTAACCGCGAGCGTGTTGATATATAGAAAATATACAATTTCGAATGAGTAATATACAGAACTGTCGGCTATTCAATAAACCGCACGTGCTCTGTGTTATTTATCGCCGCAGCTAGAAAGTAAATTCCTATATATTCTATTTATTCTCCCTTTTATTCAGCCTCGTTTAGCCGATAAAAAAGAAACTTTCCAACAAAAAAGCATATTCCCTATACCTATATTATTAAACCACTATATATTCATAACCCTTTTTTCATTTAAACAATTCCGTTTGAGTAATTAAGCTTCGACCCAAGAACGACACGCCGCTTAGTAGCCTGATCGTCAATGTGTGTGTGTGTGTGTATATATATATATATATATATATATATATATATATAATTTATACATATACAGAAATT
>JAYJLV010001015.1:0-10556 GCA_036873485.1 Torymus texanus
TGTGTGTGTGTGTGTGTGTGTGTGTGTGTGTGTGTGTGTGTGTGTGTGTGTGTGCGCGTGTGTGTGTGTGTGTGTGTGTGTGTGCGTGTGCGTGTATGTGTAAACTTTCTATATCTCGGGAACGAAACAATCGATCGTTGTCTTTCAAAGCTAATTTTGTTCGTCTCCGGAAAAAACTACCCTGAAGTACTTACTATTCTATCGATTTTCTTTTTTCTTATAACCAAAAAACGATTTTGAATTTTACGTACCTTTGTTTTTTACATATGTAACGGTCTTCCAATTAGTTACACTTACGTTTAACATTTATGTTATTATTCGTATTTAATTTGTTATTAAGAAAAATGTTCCTAAAATTCATAAATTAATTTCTTAGAAACTAAATGATCAATAGATTTGAAATTGAAACCACAAATGGAACTCATTTTAAGGACTATTAGGTTAAATTTTTAAGAGATTATTTCGATTTGTTTTTGAGAAAAGTATTTTTGAAAAAAAATAGCATCTTCGATGTTGCGCAATAACTGGAGTAAAAATTATCCGATCGACTTGAAGTAGCTTTTTTATATCTGCAGGCTGAGTTCGTTGCCTAAAAATATCTGATTGTTACGAAAAAAGATATTGACGGTTAAATATTTTTCTATAAACCTTTTGAATACCTTTTTCTCTAAAGAATTGTTTATTAATTGACTTGCAATTTTAACCACTTATTATACTCTATTAGTACAAGATGGGAGTAAATTTTCAAGTGTATTCCTTTATTTGCATTTGATGAAAAATGTTTTAGTAAAAAGTGGCGTTGTCTTGGTTATACTATTATACTATTACGGAGTAACAATTATCCGATTTACGATTATGTCATCAAGGATGATACTAAATAATAATGATTTAAAACACAACGCCACCATGGAAACAAAAAACAATATGAATGTACACTCGCAAAAATTTATATATATACAACCTGTTCCGACATTGTAGGCTTAACTCAACGGAATCGTGTTGAGCGCGAAATTGTGAACAAAAAGTTCCTTTACCGTTTTTCGGCAAGTAGTTTTGTGATCATCAATGTCTCAAAATTGTTTATTTTCAATAGAAATTGTATATCTATATTCATAAGGTCATATCTAGCTTACAATTTTGGAACAGGTTTTATATATAGAAGGAATGATTCTACGATAAATCAGATATTTTCTGAATGAAATTAAAAATACGAGATTTTAAGAATACGTATTAAACTATTTATTTATGAAATATATTAAAAAATTATTATATTTCAAAATCTATTTGGTTTAAAGATATAAGAAAATTTTTAGATAATATAAAACTAGAATTAATAAGCTTTCATTTGCTTATTTTCATAATTCAAATAAATTAATTTCTTGAAAAATTATGACTTTTTAAAAATGAATGTTTCTAACAAAATATCGAAATAAAATATTTTTAAAAATTACAACAATTATTTCAAGAGTATGAAATTAATTTTTTTTAAATATAAGAATAAGAGAAAAAGTTATATAGATTCAATTGCGATTTTACGATGTAGAAGAAGCGAATAAAAGTTGAGATAATTTGAATTTGAGCATCACGGAAATAGCAGAATTTGAGAAATAGAGTTCTTTCTTTCATTTAAATAATAATGAAAAGAAGAAAAAAGACAAAGTTATTGTAAATTTAGGCTCTGTCACTTTCCACTGTAATAAGCTAAAATTGTTACGTATATTGACGATTCTTTTATTGTTATAGATGCAATAAAGTGTAATTGAAAAGTAGACATTTAAAGATATTTTTTTGTTATATAAAAATATATTGGAAATACAATTTATTTTAATTTATACTGACAAAATAATAATGGAATAACATATAAAGTTTGAGGAAGCTAAGTACCAATGTATTGGCAGCGGTTTTTTTCGTAGAGATAGTCCGAATCAGACTTTTAATTTTCTAATTTTGTTTGAAGTTTCATTTAAGCATATGTAAGTGAAAAAATATACGTACGACTTTGAAATTTTTTATTGAAAAACTAAGAAAATTTTACAAAAAAAAAACTATTTTCATGTCTATCGTGAAAAATGCTTCCCTGACCAGTTATAAATTAATCAAAATCGACAGAAAAGGCAAAAAATACGAAAATTTCCACTTTTGACATGACACAGTTGAAAAAGATTAATTTTAAAAAGTCTGAAATATTTATTATCAGTATCCGGTATACAAAATAGATTTTATTAATCCAAACGCCGTATGACTCACGATTATTTTTATTAAAATAATGTCGAATACTTGATATAGCTGTTCTATTAAATGAAATAGATTTATTATTATGTATTCCCGTTATAGCCTTCTTTTTGGCTGTTTCTTTTAGAATTAGCTTTTTTATAATCTTCTAACATTTCAATATCATCAATATCAGATTCATTTTTATCTTTATCTTTGAATCTGCTCATTGTACTAGTTATTTGAAGCTGTTCATCGTACTAGTTATTTGAAGCTGTTCATTGTGCTAGTTATTTGTAGCTGTTCATTATGATAATATATGTGCCACCTTCCATAAAACGGGGTCGGGAAATTCCAAGTATCTCAATGTCAGAAAATTATGTATGATTTGAAAACTCGGGCGGTTGCGCACTCGAATAATTCACTCATGACGCTACCACGGCGCGGTAGCACCTCGCAGCTCTTCAATGGAAGAGATGCGATTTGACTCACGCCGCGAGTGACAGTTTTGGGCATGACGAAGGAAGTTCACCCCGGTTCTCTCTCTCTGCTTTTGGCTAAAAAATTGGGCGATAAAAGAAAGTTGACGTAGTTGTCCAGAGGAAGCCCGATTCGAGCTCTGAGCCAGTGCGTACATGAGCTGTTTGGGATCAGTGAACGTCTTGAATTCACGACCCTCAGGAAAGTATTTTAAGTGTTTAAGGACCTCACAGATCGTAATAAGTTTGTGATCATATGTGCCGTATTTCTGTTGGATATCGGTAGTATTACGCGAAAAGAAGCCTAATGATTGTCAGCACTTGAGCCGGGTCTCAAATTGTTCTGAAACGTTGCAGACGAGACGTACTTCAGCTGTTTCCGATGGGTGCGCGAGCAGGATGGCGTCAGCCAGAGAGTCCCTGCATGCCTGGAAGTCCGCCTGCGAGTCCGGATTCCAGACAAAGTCGTGGAGGAAGCAATGAGAATGTCGTCAATGTATGTGAAGACAAAATTGAGATCGCCTAACGCCCGGTTGACATAACATTGGAAGGTCTGACTAGCGTTTCTGAAGCCAAACGCCATCACGCAGATCTCGAAAAGTCTGAAGTGCGTAGTTATAGTCGTTGTCACAATGTCTTCAGAAGCGATAGGAATTTAATGAAATACGGAGTCGCGTTTTATCTTAAATAACAAAAACTTAAGGTCACGACTGAATCCCGCCGAGTTTCCGCGAAAAGTTGTGCAACACACGGAAGGACGATCAATCGGCACATTAGCACAGGTTTTAATTACTACATATATTTGTTTACCTGGTCACAGTGTGCAGAGGTTCAAAATAAGTGCGTTGCGAAAACGAGATGGCGGTGGAAATTCGCGGGAGCGAAATTTGAATACGGGCGCTTCCAAATACCTGTGGATTGTGATTCGCAGAGATGCCATCCACTGATGTGCTCGATGAGGAGTCCGCGCAGTTGAAGGTCATGCTGGTCTCGTGCTGTCCCGCAACATCCCCGTAGCTCGATGGGTGTGTGCCTCGTCGATGACGATGTAGGTCACGTTGTGTGCGCTGTGCTGGTGCGCTAATTGCGCGCCTTGTCTGTGCGCGCTGAATGCGCGTTGTGTCTGGAACGAAGGTGTGCCGCACGTGGCTGCCGATTTCTGCTGTCAAGAGTTCTCCTTCGAGCTGGTCGCGACTCTGATGCTGCTGCTGTCTCCCTCGTGTGCTGGAAGAATATCACGTCGGGGTTACCAATGTGGAGTTCACTAACCAACGGAAACTGCTCCACTCTCGAGGGACCGAGGATGAACTCGTGTAAAAATGATAGACAGCCTTGAACGAAGAAAAGTATTTATTGCGATCGCTTAATACAAAGGTCGGAGGCGTTCTGCCGTTGCGCACACTCACACGCATGCTCGCTCTCGCTTGCCGCCACTCTCCCCTCTTCGCAACTGGCGGCTTGCCCCTACACAACTCGCAGGCGGCAGACAGGCCTGACGTAATTATAGATACAGCTTTTAGGATCAACTCAGACATCCACTGTCTAAGGCAGAGGTAACATCAGCCTTACTGATGAGTCCAGGATGGTAACCTGGGACGAAACGCACTACTACTCTCTACATTATTAACCAAATATCTATCACATCATAAGTCATCCCGTTCACCTCCAGGTTGCTCCCCGAGACGCAACAAACCTACTACTCCATCTCATTGCCACAGAAACTTTGTGGCGCCATCACTTGGTCATAACAAAATTAAGTCTTGTGCATTAGTTCGTGACCTCGGTTTTATCTAAAATGTGCGTCTATCTATAGGCATAGTCATAATTATCATAACTTTTATAAATTATTATATTAGATTATATTAGACAAATTACGTTATAAATTAAGAATTTTTATGTTAAAATTTTCGTAATGTAATAAAATTTTAGTATCTTTTAAATATTGATTGTAATAAAAATATTATATACTGCAAAGTTACATAACAGTATATATAGTTCCAGTATTTTGTATAAAATATACAAATATCGTAATAGATTGTAGTATGTAAAATTGTATATCAAAAAATCTGAAGACGTAATTTTTTTAATAAAGTTGCTAGTTGGGGTTTACATATGTTTAACGGTTAATTATACAAAATTTTAATTTTTAAAAAATGAGTAATAGTAATAGTGATTATATATCCAAGTCTAAAAAATCGGATATGATCAAACCAATAACATTTTCTAATTTAGCGAATTTTTATATTCCTTTAACTGGTTTTGTGTCTTACACTACTCTTTCAGTAAATATCATGAATCCCACTCTTCGGTATGATCATAAATCTAAAATTATATTTACTATTCAAATTAAATCAATAATTCATTTCAGTGATACATTAACAATTTGAAATATTTCTGATGTATTGCTTAAATAGTATATACTAAAATTTATATTTATTTGTATTATATTCATATTATAATATAAGATTATAAATTTAAGAATGGAATCTAATCTTTAAATATGTTTTTTTCATATGTAACTATATTAAAAGTTACATATTTGATCAATTGCTATATGTCTATTCACACAAAGGTTACATAATTTTTGTTGATATAAACTTTTGCATGTCTTTAAGCTTTCATATGTCTATTCAATGATATGAATTATATGATCTTTGTGTGAATTAACCCTGTATTGATTTATATAAACTATTGGCTTTTATAAGAATAGAAACTTTTTCTATCTTTTTAGGAAGTGTTTATTTTAGAAGAACCAAAAACAATTTGCGAAATTCATTTTTATCTACATAAAAATTTGTCACCATGTACCCTGAAAAAAATCTATTCAGCAAAAAATTTACATGTGAATTCCATGATACCTATAAATCCTTTTTTGTCTAAATTCAATGATGGTCTTTTTAGATGCGAGCTTAGCCGAGACTTCAAACATAAAATTTATTAATATTCTCGTGTGCTTTTTCATATGTATTTTCTGTGCATATTACTTATACTGTGTTATTAGCATATAATATTTTGAGACTACAGGTATATCCATTATCCTTTTTGATAGTTTTTCAATAAAAGCAAAGAAATTAATAAGACATGGTAAGTATTTTTAAATTAATATTTGAAAGAAAAAGAATCTTTATTATTTTTAGGTTATTTTGTGACTTTTTTACATGAAATAGTTTAATCTTTACATTAAATGTTGTCAAACATTGGCTTTTATCTTGTACACTCTTACATATCTACTAATTGCTTTCGACAAATCTCATTTGGGATTTTGCTTCATATGGTACAGACAACTTATGTAAAGTAAAAATCATCTTTAGTATTAGAAATAGTCTATTAGGACATCTTACCTCCTAGATTGACTGAAAAATACACATTTAAGAGCCTTTTACCCAATTTCTTAATTTTTAGAAATCTTAAACATGAGATCTCATCTGAGATCTTACCTGAAAAAGCATCTGAAATCTCCTGTTTAAATGCCTCTAAATATATATTTTTTAGTTTATCTGGGGTGCAAAACAATTTAATAGAAAATTTTCAATACTGAAGAAGTTAATTTTTAATTTAATATAAATGTTTTGAATAATTTAGAGTAGGATGATGTTGGAACGCATTAAAAGTTTTTACTAAATCTAAAAAATGAGCTTTGATACAAAGAGTTTTGTCTAATTTTTATAAATTATACTGGAGATCTAGTTTAGTACATCTGAAGGACTTCTATATTTCATGAAGTCAAATTATTGGATAAATTATTTTATTTAGTAATAAAATCATATAATCTATTGTATATTATTTTATCTAATATTTTGAAGAAATTTAATACTAATAACATTGGTACAATAATTGTAGTTTTTTATTAGTTGTAAAATAGTTTTGCACAGTTACTACAATTTTATGCTTTTTATCTATGATTTATGACTATTTTACAGGGTGAGTCATTTTAATTGATACACGCGAATTTCTCGGTTGGTAAGCCAGATGCAAAAAAATGGTTAAATTGTTCAGATTAAAACTGTTCAAGACAGAGGGGGTCACCTTTTGGTACTAATGGACCCTGTCTATCTTGAACAGTTTTTATCGGAACCATTTTCTGCATCTGGCTTACCAACCGAGAAATCTGTGTGTGTTGATTAAAATGACTCACCTTGTATATTAATTCACCTGAGTAGAACTACATATAGGCAATGAAATATACACTGTTTAATTAATAAATTGTACACTCCAAAACAAGTAATCAAGGTACCTGTGCTTAGGTCTCCAGTTTGACTAAAACTAACTTAATATTAAAATATAAACTACTTCCAAATTAAGAAATATTAGCAAAGTTCGTATTATAAAATTTAAATAAACTATGTTTCTTATAAGAAAATTTTTCAAATAATTATAATATAAGGATAATCCTTATAACATAGTTGTTATTTATTTATTTTATTTGTTTTTTATATCTGATATTCAATACAAGAGTTCTATATGCGTGTGAGCTTTACAAGATCTTTATATAGTAGAGCATCCTGGAACAATATGAAAGAGAGAGTTTTCTCAAATTGACTTTACCCAATTACAAAGATATTATCTATTTAGACTAGGCAAGCCTAAATAAAATATGGGATTGGCATGCGAATATTGAAGTGTGTGTATACGGATTGAAAAACTCAGTACAACACACACCCCTCAATTCATAATTTTTTAAAAAGAAGTTACAAAGTTAAATTCAAATTATCGTAAAAGTATATAATATAAGTTCTTTCGTCAGTATACTATTTACAATTACTAATAATTATTCTTAAATTAAAGTTGTTTAGAAAAGAATATTAACACAGATCTATCTTCTTTCTTCGTGACTCCTCTTTAATTCTAAGGCTGTGATAAATTCTTGAAGTTTATTGTAATTGACTGCCTTTGTTACGGAGTCCTCTAGCATGTGTGCGGATGGAACAAAGTTTACTTTAATTTCTTGTCATTCAACGCTTTCTCTAATATGAAGTGGTAGCATACATTAATCTGCTTTGTTCTCCCACTGAAGTGGGGAGATACTTACTCGGATCAATTTCACCTTTGTTGTCACACTTGAACCTGTGTGCCATCTTGAAAGGCCAAAATGATCAGGAGTTCAACGACCAGCCTATTCAACCAGAGTGCTACCTGAGCTGCGTCGAAGAGCGATAAATAAGATAGATAACAAACTGCTCAATCTCGCCGTAAGCAGCAACTCAACCCGCGAGAGGTCTTCTGAAGCAACGTGACAACGTCGTGTCACGCCTCCCTTTAGCTGTAGTGGCGCAAGAGGAACTATCGGCAGTTCCGCCGATCTGCGCCTTCTTCCTTCTTGCTTCGGCAATCATCGTGTGCACATGAGCTCGGCACGCAGCGAGCCCTAGTCTACCACTAGCATTTAATAAAGCAAAGTCCAAATCAACTGTGAGAGGGTTAATTCTCGACCTGTGCTCCGCCATTCTATTCCTTCCGAGAGGCGCCTGTTACTCTCCAGGCCTTGAACAACAAAACTGGTGACCCTGAGAAAGGAGCAGCGCATACGGAGAAGCATTTGCAGACCCGGAGGGACCACACAGAGCTTCGCTCGCACATAGCATGCGGCCGACTGCAGCGCAGTGTCTCAGCCGATGACGCCGACGAACGGGCAGCAGCACACAGTTCGAATCGCAGCCGTGCATCCTACAAGGTGAGCCCACGAGATCGCGGCCAAACAAACGGGAAGTTTTGCCACGCGGACGAGGGCGCCGCCCCCCGCACGCTACATCGCCCGCGCGAGCCACCTCTCTCCGAGGACGAGAACAGCAGGCATCAGAGGCTACGCAGGAGCACCAGCAGCCACCGCCGAGCTCATCAGTCTCACCACTGCCATTGTCTCTCCTCCCGCCAGCGCCAAGCAATTTTTCGCCGCGCTCAAGAGCACATGTCGAAGAGCGACAGCCATCTTTAAACCGGCCGGCGACCGCACGGTCGACGCACAACGAGAGAAGGTGAGCCACAACCTGTTCCCGCAGTATCCGGCTCTCGCAGTCGACGAAAATTTTGCGCTCTATGATGCCGCGCAGCAAAACGAAGACGTGCACTAGCTCGCGCGCTACGGCGAACATTACCTTGACGCTCATGTGTTCGACGACGCCTACGCCGACGAAGACGACGAGGTACTTGAAACAACCTGGCAAACGTCTGGTTGGTCCAAGTCGAAGCTGTTCTCGCCATGCATAACATCAACGACGACTCTCAGAAATACAACCTGATCGTCGCCGCGTTTCGATTCATCAACGGCGGACGAGTTCACTGACATCATCGGCAACCCTCCAGCAACGGACAAGTACAAAAAAGTTAAGGACGCTGTCATCGCACAAACAACCGTCTCTACCGAGAAGCAGATATTGAAGGTGATTACAGGATTACACTTAGGCGACAAGAAGCCATCTGCACTCTGGCGCGAGATGAAGACTCTATCAGGCAACACCATCTCGGATCCAACGATCAAGCTTAAATGACTTGACTAGCTCCCACCCAATGTTGCCATGCTTCTTCGCACCATCGATAAAGAAAACATTTTTGAACTAGCTCAAGTCGCTGATCGGCTCATCGAGTAGGGTGGTTTTACCATGACAGTTGCCCCAGTCATCGCAGCCGCAATACCAGCCACAGCAGAGCTACCCATGGACCTTGTACAAGATATACCCTCAAAGCGGCTGTCGCTCAGCTCGCCACCTTCAACCGACAACTATCTGAACACCATACACAGTCAGGAAGGAGACAGCGCAGCCGATCCGAAGCCAGATTCAACAGCCAGCAACAATACTCAGGCAACACACAAGGACACTGCTGGTATCGTCTTAAACATGGTGCAAATGCAAGACGCCAGCTAAAGCCAGCCTTCCTGGAAGACATCGAGTCAGATCCTTCCAGCCCCGCTGCCACCAAGCAGGCTCAGCCAGAACTACTCAAAATCGATCACCAAGAAGACCAGCCTAGTCAGCCCCTTAGTCAACCAGCAAGAGCCGCGCCGCTTGCTCCACTTTCTACTCAGCATGTAACGTTCCTAGCGTTACCTACGTTAGTCACTGGAGGGGGACTGCCAACGGCCCGCTTCCTCCGTAAGTAGGAAGTAATAAAGTATATATAATAAAGCAACATAACGCGCGATAGGTCTTCTGAAACGACGTTATAACGTCGCAGTGCTCCCCCGTTCAGCTGTAGTGACGCTAGATGATCAATCGGCAGTTCCGCCGATCTGCGTCTTCTTCCTTCATGCTCCGGCAATCATCGCGTGCGCATGTGCTCGGCACGCGCTGAGCCCTAGTCTACCACTAGCATTTAATAAAGCAAAGTCTAAATCAACTGTAGGCGCCTGTTACCCTCCAGGCCACGAACAACTAAATATTCGCCCTTCGTGCCTGACAAGGCTACCGTGGCTTACCTTCGACTATTCTAGCTTACTGCCTCTCCTTGTGACAGGAAGATATAATATGACGACGACTCGGGGTCATTGGGAACCGTCGCCCAGCTGACGTCGCAGTACCCTGTGATGCCTGTTTCAGCACTCGATACTGTAGCTTACAGTTTTGTGCCCTCTTAGAAACAGAACATTCTTTTGACCATCATTTAGTGCACCTAATTAAGTTTTCATTATATCGACGGAGTAATCTGATGGCTTAAACCAAATCTGGTTTTGTGGCACGCATTAAATAGAGCCGTCCCTACTGAAAAAATCAGGTGATTTTACAGCTGATTTATCAGCTGATTTTTCATCTGAGATTCTGATCCAGATGTTATAAAGAACTTGCATTTGTTTGGGAATTATCAATTATTTGAATTTCCCGCGGTTGCGCGATTAAAAGTTAACTCAGCATGCGATCGCGCGAGGGCAGCACT
>JAYJLV010001036.1:0-10555 GCA_036873485.1 Torymus texanus
GTTACCGCTACGGTAAGCGTTGGCCTTCGCATTCCTTCTTATTTATCGCGCTTCGAAGTTACAAGGATTATCGCTATACTATTCGTAGATTATAATTAAATATCGCTATATAGTACAATTAAATATTCCCCGGATTATTACAAAGAAATATGGGACAAAAACTGTCACATAACACGGACGATAATTGCATAATGTGGTGCAACACCATCTTGTTGCAACCGCATTCTTTGTCTTGTTGCTAAGTCAACATTTTCTAATAATTCTGGTAAGTGATCTTTAAGCAATCGTAAGAAGTTGTGTCTATCAACATTTTGTTAAAAAAAGTAAGATCCAATTAAGTAGCCATTCACAATTCCACCATGACGCTCCATCGATGCTGATGATCTATAGCTCTATACCAGTGAGGATTTTCATTTGACCAATAATGACAATTGTGTCTATTGAGTTGCCCGTCACTGTTAAAAGTTGCCTCATCAGAGAAAAGCACATACCTAAAGAAATGAGGATCCTCTTGTATCATTTGTAAAGCCCATTGGTAAAAAGCAATGTGCATTTCAATATGATTTGGTCTTAAAGCTTGGGTAAGAGTGATATGATAGGGATAATATTTTGGAGCTCTTAAAATTCTTGAAACTGTCCTTTGTGGTATTCCATGTTTTCTTTCAATCTAGCGTATGCTATCTTCAGGATTAACAAGAACAATTGCGAGTATAGTTACAGCTCGTATATCATCTTCATTGTATTCTTGGTGCCTACGTTGACGAACAATACGTCCAGTACGAGCTCTTGCAGTTAAATTTCGTATTGTCCTCCTAGTAGGATGCCTCCTAACTGGATAACGTTCAGTATAAAGCCTTGATGCAGTACTGTAATTATTATGAAATTCTCCTAAAACTAATATCATGTCAACAATTTCATTAGGCGGATAGTCAGCCATATTGAAAAATTTATTTTAAACTTCGATCTGTACTAGTAGAAACAGTTTTCAAACTTCAAACGAGTTTGAATAACAAAATAAAATCAAGGATTACAAAAGAATAACGTTGTTATAGCAAATTATTAATGCAAATTATTTCAGCATAACTTGAAAAGTATGCAGTTTTTTAATCGCTGATTATTGCGCTAGTAAAAGCTTATGAAAATCAGATCAATATCAATTAGACAATTAAAAAACTTCATAAATTTAAAGCGACTCAATACAAAAATCAAGATAAGTTACTATTACGTACATCACAACAAAATTTTCAATAATTTTCAGGCCTTTAAGATACCATGCCTGTCATATCACTCTTACCCAAACCCAAACGTGATTCGAGGCATTATATTGGATATGAAAGTAAGGTTTCTCATTTAAAAATATCATTTTTTGATCTTCCAACTACTTTCGAAATTGACCTCAAGTTCAACATGGTGAAGGTCGTTGGCCCCAAGCCTACTCAAACACCTGTATTTTTCGTGAAAATTCATATTTTAAATAACGAATAATTGGGGGTTCTCATTAGAAAAAATTAGTTGGACCTTCAAATGACCCGGATCCTTGCCCTCAAGGTCATGGTCAAGGTCACTATCAATTTTGGTTTACATGACCATGATCTTCAACGAAAGTCATATCTGAACGTAAAATTCTCCGCTCTTTCCATTTCCGAGATCAACAATAGGGGTTCCTATTTAAAAAATTCAATTTGTCCTTCAAATGACCTTGATTCTTGACCTCAAGGTCATGGTCAAGGTCACCATCATTTGGCCCCCTCTGAACCCTACAATTTTGGCATTTAAAGTTTATCTCCATCTCCCTTAGTTTATTATTAAAATGACTCATTCTGTATAATTAGAAAATTCAAATAAAAAAATTAGATTTTTGAAAATTTTTAGGTATAAGTACGTCTTAAACAAATAATTAAAGGTGTCCGCTACATTTAAATTTTTCTTCTGACAATGACCTGAATAAAATAAATTTAAAAGTTATATTCTACAAGTATGTTACATTTTTCATAAAATAAGAAGAAAAAAAAATGTTTGACCGACTGTGTCCCAATATGTGGTCTTTTTTAAATTTCGACATTTCTGACAACTGCAGATACAGGAAGCTAACGGATTTTCTTTGAGGAAATAATTGTTTACAGCCAAAAACTGCTCAAAACTCTTAAAAAAAATTCAAATTAGAACTGTTAAGGTACTAGTACCGGATATAATTTTGAAAAAATCGATTTCTTTTACATTTTTGATTCTTTATACTTTCAGAAATCATCTCCTAAATTTTTATAAAGAAATTTGAAAAAATAAGAAAGTTATAGCAGTTCTAGCGCTTGCGCGTTTTCGGTGTGCGGCATCTGGTTTTACGAGTTTCGGTAGCTATGCTTCTCCTCTCTTCAAAATACCGTTATTCTATATATAAACACATATAAATATAGTAGTATATCAGTATCAACTTTCTCTCACATGTCTAGTATATATTTGGAAGTGTACACAAACGTTTAAGATATTTTTAAAATGGTTAAAAATCCGTATGGAAAAAGAAAAAAAAGATCGTATCCAAATATACAGCAAGGCATGTGAGAAGATCTCATGAATTTCAGGTACAGCAGCATATTACTGAACACAGTACGGAATTCAGGAGTACTTCGGTGAAAAATAATAAACAATTAATCTTGAGGTTAAACTCGATGATAGCCATTTTTATTGTATTTTGTTTTTTCCGTCGTTTTAAAACGTGCGCCGAAGATTTGAAATTTACCAAAAGTGCAATTCGTGGACTAGGATTTAAAATAAATATTGAGTGTAAGTGTAGTGATCGACAGATGAATTCGGGACATGTGATAAATACGTTATTTGAAGTTAACCGGCGCATTATATTTGTTATGCGACTATTACAAAATGTAAAAATAGCGGAAAATTCTGTCGGTAAAATTTGCTTAAAAAAAGCTGGCGTGGAAGAAAAGCTAAAAAATAAAGAAGCAGGGATGCCCCAGGACGAGTTGGTGTTTCAACCGTGATTGGTAACATTCTGGTAAAGTTTTAGATTTTTTTGTTTCATCAAAAGTATGTAAAATATGCGAGATTATCGTGAAAGAATTGAATCGCGTCGATTTTGATATATGGTACGAGTGCCAGCATAAAGAAGAATGCAGTGCAAATTGCAAAGGTAGCTCCGGTGGTATGGAGGTTCACGGCATTATAGAAATTTTTAAAAGCTCCATTTATTTGTATAATGCTAAATATGCATGTTATATCAGTGAGGGGGATTCCAAAACGTTTGCAAATCTATCTGATGCCAAGCCCTACGACGATTTCACAGTGCAAAAGCTTGAGTGTGTTTTACATGTCGGCAAACGTATGTTTCGGCAGCTTAAGGAAGTGAAAAAAATCATAACTCAAGTACGAAAATTAAAAAAAATTGAAGAAAAAAAGTAGAAGAACAATCAAAAAAAGATAAAGAGCAGCAAAAGAAAGAAACACCACGCAAGACAAGAAAAACTAAATCGGATCCACCACCAGTAAAAACGCACCTGTAAAAACGCAAGATTTGGCTGGCAAAATTATGAAAAGTTTGTCAGCTCATTACGGATTAGCTATCTAAAGGTATCCAGGTTCTGTAACCGATATAAAAAAGAAAATATGAGCTGGATATTATCATATCATCTCCACCGAAGAAATCCACAACACGATTATTGTAATTCGGATTGGTGTAAGTTCGCGAAGGTACAAAAAGAATGTATACCATACAAACAGAAACAAGCCTTAAATGCGGCGGTTCAAGAATCTGTCACACCGGTTTTTGAAAAACTAACCGATGAAGAATTATTAAAACGATGTTTGGGAAAGAACACTCAAAACAATGATAAATGTTATAATAAAACACTTTGGGATATCGTTTCCAAACATACTTTCATAGGACGGGAAGTTACCGAATTTGCTGCTAATATTTCATTAGCCGTATTCAATGAAGGACGCATGACTCTCTTGAAGATGTTAGAGGTGATGGGATGCATAATTGGACATCCTGCCTACGATTATGTACAAAAAAGACGAAGAGCGAATTGAGATGGCTAACAAAGCGAGTATAGCGGCGTCGAAGGAAGCTCGCTTGTCAAAAAAAACAGTTCAGATAGAGGAACAGCAAGAATTTATTACCACGGGACTTCTTTTATAACGACCATAGATTGCTGATTAACCAATTATAAGTGTAGAAATATGATTTTTTTTAAATATTACATAAATAAATAGTAAAAAACTTTAAACGCGATATTCCCGAAATGGTGTTTTTTCAATCGGCCCAGATTTATTCTCCACGACCATTCGATGGATCATTTAAATTCTTAGTGAGTTTTGTTCGTTTTGATCTCCTCTACCGTAATTTACCAGAAAATTGCAAAAAAATTAAAAAAACCAATTCACAAGGGGAAAAAGCGAAAAAATCGTAATTTTTACAACATTATTATCACATAATTGCCATTTCGTTTTTAAAATGATTTTTTTTATAAAAGGTGGTAAATTACGATGTAAGACACCTTCCTCTTTAAAAAGCTTTTTGAATTTTCTGTTCTAGAGTTGCCAATTTCGAGACTAACCCAGGGCAGTATCATTTTCATCACTCAAATTTGATGCCCTCAATAAAATTATGTAAACATTTAAAAAAAAAATTTTGTATTTTGGAGAGTAAAGAAAACTTGTGGGACACTGTAGAAGCAGTCGCCGACGGCCAACTGAGCATCGACTCCAAATAGCTCCAGAAAGCCCGAGGACGCTTAATTTTGGCACTAGATCCCGAAATATACGCAAAGATTGAAACCGCTCTAACGCTCCAACGCGTCTGGAAGGAATTGGAAAAATCCTATGACGATAAAGGGTTAGCGCGTACAGTCAGTTTGCTCCAGGAGGTGGCAACTTCACGCCTTGAATACTACATGTCCATGGAGGACTACGTTTCATGCGTCATTTCAGCGGCGCAAAAACTTGCAGCTAGTGGGACCAACATGCCCGATAATTTAATTGGTGCGCTGCTATTGGCACGATTGCCAGCGTGATACAGTTCCATAATCATGGTATTGGGCAGCTCAGGAAAGGACGTCTTTGTCGATTGGATGAAAACCAAACTCCTTGAAGAAGCCGGAAGTCATACCGCCGGAAGGCAATTTGAATCGTGCGGGCTCTTCATGAAAGTGCAAACCGCTCGTTTCCTTCAGGAACAGCACAGCGCTAGAGAAAATAGAGGGCGACACCCATCAAAGCGGCGTAATAACACACAACGCAGTAGCAATTCTAACCTCAACATACAGTGCTTTAAATGCCACGGGTACGGCCACTTTACCACTGACTGCAAAAAGCCACACACTAAGTGCAGAGACCCTAGTGCACACACAGCGGCAGCACAGAACGACGACGAGGATCTCGTGTGTACGCTTTTTACTCAGTGTGATGCACGAGTTTCTCATGCGGCTGCTATGGACGCCAATCTCGTTGATGCTGAACCACCCACGTCCGCTGATGCAACCGCTGCACTACTCGCCGTCTATCATGGCATGGAATGGATTTTAGACTCCGGTGCATCGACGCATATGTGCAGAAGCCAATCGAACATGATTAATATACGCAAGCCGAAGGTATCCAGAGTCACCACGGCTAATAAGTCAAATATGCCTGTGCAAGTAGAAGGTGAATTCTTACTGCGTTATCAAGGACCTCAAGGAAAGTTTAAGATAATTTTGCAAAATGTGCTTCATGTTCCTGACATAAGCTGCAATCTTGTGTCTGTTAGTGCGATAGCCAAGAAAGATTTTAAAGTGACTTATATTAACAATAAGTGTTTAGTGTTAAAATTAGATGGTTCAGTGACATTGGAAGCATTATTCAGTACGAACAATGTGTACAAGCTCAACCTTCAACCATGTGACTCTCAGAGTCAGTCGAATAAAGCTAGTGAACCGTTTCATGCTACAACCCCTCAAAGTATAAGTTTGTGGCATAGGAGACTAACTTATCTCAATGTAGCATATATTAAGCAACTTGTTAATGCTGCAGTAGGTGTAAAACGTAAAGATTAGCAGACAAGTGTGAAGTATGTGTAGCAGGATAACTTGTCAGCAAACCCTTCGCCAGGAACAACAAGCCTGCTTCTTCTCCACTTAAATTGGTGCATAGTCATGTGAGTCAAATCAGTGAACCGTCAATAGGCCAAGCCAGATACTTTGTGACTTTTCTTGATGACTATTCAAGAAAAATCTTTGTTTATTTTATTTAGCTTAAAGATGAAGTTCCTGAAGTAGTCAAGAAGTTTATATTACTAGTTCAAAATCAATGCGGTCAAAAATAGAAAGTTGGGTGTCAAGCATGAAACCTCAATACCACATGCCGCAGAAAATCTAAGCTAACACACAAGTTCTGGGCAGAAGCTTTGTACACAACCTGATACGTAACCAATACAAGAGAGGCCTGATGTAAGCAACCTGCGTGATTTTGGGTGTAAAGCCAGAGTCTATATTCCCAGCAACCACAGATCAAAGCTGGAGCCAACTTCAAAGCCAGAAATCATGCTAAGCTACTGTGAAACCAGAATGAGTTATCACCTGTGGAGTGAAAAAGTAAACAAAGTATTCACTGCCAGTAACGTCAAATTTTTTAAGAGAATTCCCACAAAGCTACACTATCTAAATTTGTATATCTACCTTTGGAGTCATCACTTACCTCGATCTGGAGGAACCACAAGAAGCACCTGTAAATAAAGAAGTTAACTTACCTGTACAGTATAATGATGTCATTGTCGAACCTGTAAATAAGAAGATTGAAGAGAATCCCGTAGAAGATAAGAGAGTATTCAGAAGTCGAGTATGAAGTCGAACAAGAATATTATTGCTCCCTCAAAACTATCAGTCAAACAGCCAAGCGACAATCTTGGATTCTCCATCCTGAATTTCGTAAATCTTATATAGTATTCGTAAC
Organism: Torymus texanus; assembly: GCA_036873485.1. Classification (NCBI taxonomy): domain Eukaryota; kingdom Metazoa; phylum Arthropoda; class Insecta; order Hymenoptera; family Torymidae; genus Torymus; species Torymus texanus. The sequence goes on from JAYJLV010001036.1 coordinate 6,937, forward strand.
CGTTAACACGTGATACCCACAAGTCAACGTTGTCATCGATATTCATCAAATCGTGATCAGCGAAACATTTTCACAAATGTAACATCGGATTTGTGATCAGCGACCCTGAAGAATCACAAATGAAAATTTCCATCCACAGCCTTGAAGATTTAAATTATATTTTACACCATCTTGGATTCGCCATTTTGTATCTGCCATTTTGAATTTCGCAAATCTGACATCAGATTCGTGATTAGCGATGCCAAAAGCCCCAATTAAAAATTTTCATCGACAGTCTCCTAGATTTTAATTTTGGTGTTCGCCATCTTTGATCGGCCATCTTGGATCGGCCGTCTTTTATCGGCCATCTTGGATCGACCATCATGAATCGGCGATCCGATAACAAGGATACACAATACTTTACGCGTGGTATGCGATAACACTATTTAATTAATAAACGTATTTTGAGGGTGGCGAGGGGGGCTGGGACTGACTTTTTTAAAAACTTTATATGTATATATATGGCCGGTTCTCTGTCAAGTCGCAGATGAAAAAAATCTTTTTTTAATTTTTTTTACGTAATCTACGCCATATTTTGGACTACCCTGAATTTTTTAGATTTTTGTAACAAATATTTTCGGAGCTAAAAATTATCAAAGTATTTCATGAATTTTCATGATTTTTAGCCATTTTCAAATACATTTTAAGAAAAAAACTTCAGTGGAATTTATTCCACAAAAAATCTATATTTTCTGAAAATCTGGGTTTCATAGGTCCAGCAATATTTTATCATTAGATAAGACCATTTAAATAGTACAAATTGAGTTTTCTTTTGGTGCGCTCATTGATCCAGCTCCAAACAAAATCTGGGCCTACAGCTACAATATGTAGAAATGTCACCCTGCTTGTTTTGGAGTAGGATGAGCTATCATATTCTTTACAAAAATTGGATCATCATCAATTTCATGAAAAATGAGATTTTTATGCTCATATTCATCTATAACTTTTTCCTTCCAGAAATACTTTTAGTCTTGAAACTCACAGAGGTTGTAGGTAATACAGCACCATGAACCTCCGTAGAGTTATAGACTCTAATGTCTCCCCAGAAAAAAGTTAGAACTATTTCAATTTTTAAAAAGAACTGAAAAAATGTGTCCGTTGTGCACATTTTTTCCATTTTTTGCAGTTTTTTTGCTGTTTGTGCTGAAAAGAATGTGTATTTGATTATCGGACGCATGATAGATGAATATGAGCATAAAAATCCTATTTTTCATGAAATTGATGATATAACAATTAATCTCGGAAATGGAAAGAGCGGAGAATTTTACGTTCTTATAGAACCTTGGAAATTCTGCGCTCTTTCCATTTCCGAGGTGAAAAATAGGGGTTCCTATTTAAAAAAATCGATTTGATCTTCAAATGACCTTGACTCTTGACCGCAAGGAAATGGTCAAAGTCACCATCATTTGTCCCCCTCTGAACCTTGCAACTTAAGAATTTAAAGTTTTTCTCGATTTTCCTTAGTTTTCGAGATATTTCGCTTGGTATATTAAAATGACTCATCCTATATATATGGGACGATTCAGGTGAACCAATCCGCTGAAAAATTAAAATTGCTGAAAATTTTTGAATTCACGGTTTACCTCACCAATATGAAAACCCTGCAACTGCTTAGTCATATATGCATAAATAAAGATTGAGAATTTTTGGAAAAATGTGATTTTTTAATTATTTTGGTTAAACATCAACATTTTACCTTATTCGTCTCAGAAACTTGAAACTTTTTGTATAGAATGTTGTATGGGAAAAATTTTTCATTTAGCAATTAGAAAAAAATGGTATTTTTTTAGACCTTAATTTGCAAGTGTATGATTTTTCAATATCTGGTACAACTTTATGAATCAATATCATCAGTGCGACAAGGAAACTTTTTTCTTAATAAAACTCTACAGTAAGGTCTTTAAAATAAGCCGAGAACCATTTATTGATGAACACATTGAAACAAGTTATGTTTTTTTTTGAAATAATGTAAAATATGAATAATATAGCAGTAGTATATCCCGCGCTATGAGCCGTCACAACAAACTTGACCCCGATCACAGACGCCAGCTGAGGTCAAGATCAAAAATTGCTGACGATGGCCAACAGTGGGGGGATAAAAAAATTCCATTGAGAATATCAAATTACCTAAACATGATATATGCACATACACACGTGCATCAGTATTATCTGTCAGCATATTAAATTTAAGAATATATTATTACAATTATTTCTTATAGTTTTAATTGTGTAATTAAATTATTTTTCAAAAAAATATATTCAAATTTAATCTATTGACTTTATAAAATAAAATTTAATTTTTTTATATAATATGTGGTTAAGAGGACCAAGGAAGGTAAAGATAAAATAAGTAAATAATAAGTATATTAAAATTTTTCTATTTATTATCACATATTCTAATATTTAAACATCAACAATTTTTGACATATGCAATGATACAAGCTGATACAATACATCGGCAACATCGGAGTTAGATAGAAATGCTTGATTGTTCTCTTTACAACGCTTTTCTACATTAGAGGTTATTTCGTCTATTACATCATTATCAACTAAATTTACAACGTCTTTAACAATATTAGAAGTGTACACTTGTATCTGGGCTCCATGCATGAGGCTACTTTTATTTGCGAAAAACTCCATAACGTCAGAGGTAACACATCTCACACTGCATGCAATAGAATTTAAATATTTGAGACGAGTATCGATGCACTGAACAATAAATTCTTGGAGACAATCAAAAGTAACCTTTTTCATTATTAAACTATGACGAAATCGTTGGATTCGACCAACACCAGGTCTCCTGTTTTCTTCAATTTCGATTGCTTTGCCCTGATGACTTGTGGTGAATTTCAAAGTTCATCCAGTGCCGTAAAATTTTCTTTTTTTTTTTTTTTAATTTTTAAAATTACTTTATCAAGTCCACGAAAATATTTATCAATGTCATCGAAACTTGATTTAAATTCTTCCCAGTCATCGTGTAAAATCGCAACGCCTTCAATGTCGTTTGACAATAGCCGAACCACAGGTATGTAGTTTCCGTCGCCAAGATTGTTAACAAACTCGTCGTATTCCAAACCAACAATTATCTTCTTGGTGAACGATTTATTTAATGCGTACAATGTACAAAAGACTTGATGTGGCTGTTGTGCACCTCGTGGTACGTCTGCCATAGTGATCCGCGTATCTTTACGAGTATAAAGCGACTGGTGTGAAAGACTCTGAAGCGATCCTTTAAATACAACTCTTCAAACGATGATGTACAATGTTAAAAAGTGCAAACATTCAAGAAGTAAAGCGTAAGATGATCAATGTTAAACGATTACATTTCCACGACACATGTTGTATTGTCTTACATCAAACCATGTTTTATTTCTTTTCACGCGATAATAAAAATGCTGACATTTATAACAAAGATATTTTAGAGCGACAGTTTTGTAAGCATCTGACATAGCATTCACCGTTACCAATGAAATTTCCGTCAGCACTTTTATAATACACATAAAGTCTAACAATGTTATCATTTGTCTCCATGTCGTCAGAAAAATTATCGAGAAACTTCTTGAAACCTAAACCGCTACTC
>JAYJLV010001047.1:0-10554 GCA_036873485.1 Torymus texanus
TATCACGGCACTCTCGAACATAGCTAGTACTCTCTCTCTAGTCTGTACTATCCTCACTCGACAGTCTGCTCTATACTCCTAATCACGGTCTCATTCTTCTCCGTCTATCTTGATCGAGCTCCGCGTGGCGCGCTATCGATCGCGATCCGAATCCCGCGACGCTGTATATAGGTTTATTCGGACCTTATACCAGCGCCCGTTACAGTACAGTAAACTAGCATATTTGAAAAAATATATTTAATAATATAATATTAAGTAAACAAATAAATTTTAGAATATGAAAATATGTATACTGCATTAAAGCACTTAGTAAGCTGTTTAAGTTGGATTTTTTTCTAGTATAAAAAATAAAAATAAAAAGAAAGAATAGAAAAATCCTTCAAATTTGTTTAGAAGAATTGTAAGACAACGCTTAATGATGAGATTGTAAACTCTATGCAAAAGTAAAAGTTTAAAAATGATAAATCTAGTTCCAAACGTTAAAAAATAACCAAATTATTTTTTTAAGTAAGGTTTAAAAATCTGCATAACTTTTACAAAAGCTAGCCCGCGTTTCATTTCTGGTATCATATTGAAATTATCCCACATTATATTTACACGAGAGCAGATAGATTCACTTGAGCTTTTTCCATCTAGAAAAACTTTCAAATCTTGTATCGCTCCTTTTAACTGCTCATTATTTGCTGTACTTCTTGAGACGTTCTTTTCTATATTTTTGGGGATAACCACTTTATTTTCATTTTTTGGTATGAGGACCGAGTTATCCATTTTTGATATGGGCAATGAATTTTCCTTGTTTGGAATCAGTGCTGGATTTTTCTTGTTCGAAATGAGTCCTGCATTTTCCTTGTTTGAAATCAGTGCTGAATTTTCATTCTTTCAAATAGTAATTGGGTTTGAAACCATGACTTTATCATTTTTCTTGTTTGAAATCAGGGCTGAATTGTCCTTGTTTGAAATCAGTGCTGAATTTCCATTTTTTGAAATAGTAATTGGGTTGAAACCATGTCTTTATCATTTTTTGGAATAAACTGTTCATATCCGTCAAGTACTTCAATAGGCCAATTTTCTTCATTTGCTTCTTTAGGTTTAGAATAGTGTGCGAAATTGCCATCTTCGAAAGATATGTCAAGACAATCAAAATCTTCATCGTCATTTACATCAAGAGTGTCATAGGACACGTAAGGTCTTAAAAAGTGTAACAAATTCAAAACTTTAATTTCTAGTTTTGTAGGTTTCTCATTATTAATGCACTTAACTTAATTTTGTGTTTAACTTTTAATCGAAATTGATTTCAAAACAATGGTTCACCATTATTGAAGCTGTGAGGGAAAGGCCGTTTTAGTATGATAAAAAGTCTCCAAATTATAAAAATCAAGATGCAAGAAATGAAGCCTTCCAAGAAGTAGCAGATGTTGTCGCTAAAATTTGGCAAATAGAATTGTCAGGTATATTCATTTAAACAAGTACTTATTATTCATCAAAACTAATGTAAAATAAATTAAAAGTTACAATTTCATCTCTTGCAGTTACTAATGTTAAAGGAATTTGGGATAATTTATACGTACCAACAATTAAAAAAAGCTTACGATTCAAAAAATTTTCAACCATCAGGCTCAGGTGCACGTCAAAATGAATTATTCTGTGATTTTTATGATAATTTACTTTTTCTGGCTGATCATGTTGAACATCGAGTACCGTTGTCTTCCTTGCAAGAAGTAGATGAAATATCCAAGAAGAGAAGAAGCATTTGGCAATCTGTTTCATACAAAAAGACCAAAGTCTCTGGAACAGAAACTTCTTCAACTGAACCGGCCTGTAAAGTGCCTGAATGGAGTAATTTTTCCAAGAGCAAATACGAAGAACAAATACAAGCTAAAGAACTGGTAAATGATACCCAATTATTACATGAAAGTACGCAGAAAATTATAAATGCAGTAAAAGATATAAATACACTCAATTTCAATCAATTCATGAAAATAGCAATTATTTTAAAATATTTTGTGAAAAATTAGAAAAAGTTAATGAAGACGAAAGGGATGACTGCTTAACAGACATATTAAAATGTATTGAAGAATTCAAAGTTTAAATTTGTATTTAAGATTTTTAAAATTATTTGTTTTCTCAATATTACATTATTTCATTTTGTAAGAAACATGCGGGCTTCGAGAGCACGCATTGTAGCATGTCGCTACATTCTACACGCAGCGAGACGCTGGAGGTCGCATATCAGCGACGATGGGATGGCGCTAGGCGCCGAGCAGAGGAGCGCAGCGGAGCGTCCGCCGTCTCTCCCTCTACCCCTCACCAACAACGTGCGAGCGCCAACGACGCCGCTCTTCTCTCTCCCGTGCCGAACGCCGACATAGACGGACGCTCAACGCTACAGGTCTAAAAGATCATATCTAAATAAAAAGTTTTATTTAAAATAGAGTCAGAGTATTTAATATCAACGCCCACAAACCCTAACCATCCAACAGGTTATAGGCCCGGCATCAATACGTAGGACAACGGCATCATCGGCGTAACTCATCAACGGAGAATAATTAAGCCATCATCACCGTATACATTCATACACGGCAAAACTCACCTCCATTTTGAGACTCAACATTAGGTGAGTGGTATACCACGTGACTTTTCTCCACTCCGGTCTCAAGTCTGTATCTCACGTCACACCAAGTAATCAATAATATTACTTCTACGCTTCTGTACCGGTTAAACTCGGCAGCAATTCTCATCAACTTATGTACGGCGTTCAAATCAATTGTAACTCTCATGTTTGTACATCGAAAAACTCACATTCTATTCATCATATATTTGTAACTTATTGTATAATATACTATATGTATATTTTGTATTGAAAAATTCATGTCACTCATTTACCCTCACAAGTAAGCTTGCTACTCAAATGAAATTCTCAAACAACTTTATATCTTATTGTATCTTGGACATGTATTAAAATAAAGACATTTGTATCTATATATAAACATATAAATCTTTATTCTAAAAATCCTCTTAAATTAATATAAGTTCTGTACAATATAAAATCATAAATTATTATTTAAGTATGAATTATAATTTAGCCAAATGCGAGTCTCCATTGCCATGGGATTTGACCTACTTGTGTAACAAAATAATCAGCCAATATATTTCTTACTCCTGCGGCTCCTCTTTTATCATTATTATTATCAATATTGCTTTCGTTATCTGTTTCATCATCATCATCATCATCATCTAAATATTGGCGCTGGTTTAAATTCATCTGTAATTCACTCGTTATTATTAAGTTATGCATACAGATTAATGCCATCACAATAGTTTTAGAATTTTTAATCTTCCAAGCTAATGGAGATTCCAACACTCTCCACTTTTTAGTCAATGTGCCAAATGCACATTCAATGATACAACGAGCTCGAGACAGTCTATAATTGAAAACTTTTTCCCTATTTCCATAATTGATACTTCTGGGAAAAGGTCTCATTAGGTATGGCTTTAAGGGAAAACCAGCATCACTAATGATAAAATAGGGCAGTTTGATGTTCGTTCCTGGAAGCAGGCTTGAAGGTGGTAAATCAATCACCCCTGCATGAAGAGCTTGTTCTATATCGCTCCAATGAAAAATTCCTGCATCATTTAAACTTCCTGTACAACAACATTTGTCATGGTTAATTTTTAGTTAAACAATTTATATGTATTACAATGGGATTCAATTAATTTATAGTTCTCAAGTACTTACCAAAATCACCAAATTTACCCACGTAAACCGTTGATAAGCATCACACATAGCCATTAATGATATGCTAAAAAATTTTTTGTAATTAAAAAATTTGGAGCCAGAATTCATTGGGGCATTGATGCGCAGATGTTTTCCATCAATTGCACTGATGCAATTAGGGAAATTCCATTCTCTATAAAAACCATCTGCAATGTATTTCCAATCATTTTACGTAGGTAAACTGAAATATTTTTTTCTAAGTACTTGGTGTAAAGCCGTGCATACTTCTGGAACAAGTTTGTACATGGTGGATACACCAATGCGACAAAGCCAACAAGATTTTTTCACACTGTTACCATGAACAAGATAACTGAAATAAAAGAAATGATTTTAAATTATATATTATTCAGCATTACTTTTTCAAGCAAATAGTAGAATAAGTAAATATTTCAGTTTACTTTAACACTGCTGCTAGACGTAACTCTGATGTAAGTGATTTTCGCTGACTATTTTTCAATAATGCTTGTTCTACGAGTCTGTGAAGTTCATGAAATTGGCTTAGTCTCATCCCAACGAACATCCTGGATTCCTCTTCATTATGAAGTTTAAAATAAGTAAATATAGTATGGTAAGCGCCATACATTTCTCTTAAACTTTCTTGCAAATGTGGTTTCACCCACCATCTTCTTATTTTTAGAGCGTTTTCATACTTACTCAAAATTATGTTAGATATCATCTCATTTTTAGTTTTATTTCATACAAAAATTTTTAGAAAAAACATTAATAACGACGACAGAGAAACTACGTATTTTTGTACGTACAAAAATCGTGAGGTTAACACCGAACAGTATAAACATGAGGTCTATTCGACGCGTCGCTTTGGAGCTTTTTTTCAAGGGTTGGTATTTACCCCCACTCTTTCTGGCTGTTTCTAAAATTGGAGTTACGCGCTCGCTTGCTCGCCGATTGGAGACACAGCCTAAGTTTACGGCGCTGTAAACACGTAAACATAAAGATATAGCCTTAGCGGAGTATAGACTTAGACGGTAAAATAGTATGTTTAACAACATTGGTCTATCACGAAAAGGCGCCAATTAAACAAATATTAGTTTTACATTTATAAATATATATTTATGTATATTTAATTCTTCGTTTCAATTATTGTAATTAATATAATTGATATTGACTTATTAAGAAAAGAAGGAAAATAATCAAATTTTGTTTTACTTTAATTTATTTTCTTATTATTTCACGAATCTTTACAACAAATAAAGTATCTTCTTATATTTTTTATTTTTTTAATTTAAGATCTTCTTATACTAAAAAAACTTATTAATCACTGATTAATTTTGGTGAGTAGAAAATAATAACTTTATAATATATTATTTATACATTTTTGTAAAGAATACATTTTACTCAAGTATAAAAATATATAAGTGTATGGTAATGACATATTGGTACAAATGTTTTAACATTATAATTAGCAAAGTGTTTAACAAATCTTTTATCGATAATAGTTGTTAATTATGTCCAGACGCTCTCTAATACCATATATCTTCATAATGACAATGCAGGCGTTGATAATTATCATAAGAAATTTCTTCTTGTGGGATATCATTAATTAATCTGGAATTATTATAATTTTATGATTTAGCATTAGAACCTAAACAGTTTATTACAAATATCTAATAAACGGAATATGAAACCGGCCCATTTAGTCTGCGAAAATTATACACGACAATCGGTGCCACGATAACGTTGGCTACTTTAATCGGATTATAGCGCATAACTCGTCCTCGCTTCATGACCCGCCAAACAGTTGTTAATAATCCAAAACACGGCTCGATTTTACAGCGAGTCCTGCAGTGTTCTTTCGTATACAAGGCCTCTGGTGTTTCTGTTTGTGCTTGATGAATAGGGTTATATTATTAGATTAGAATAGAACTGCGGAGGGACCTATCGGTGTAGTGCACCTAGCCGTTGCCATTGTACACTGTTCCCGTCCGTTTACCCTAAGTAGCATTAGTGAAGGCCTACCGCGGAACAGTAGCCTAATGCCCACGCAATGCTGTATTCCTTTATGTTCTCTGGCTCCGCGATCGCTCTACCGAACCATTTCCTTCTGGACTCCGCAAGTGCCGGGCATTCACAGAGTATATGGATCGGGGTTTCTTCCTTGTTTCCGTCACATCTAGTACAGTAGGGAGACAGTGCCTTTCCTATCTTATACTGAAAGCCTCTGTGCCCTGTTACCAGTTCCACTACCGTTCTGAGTTGCGACCTACCGAGGGAGAGCAGCTCTTTGATCCATCTACCCCCAGTGTCGTCCCACAGAGCCTTAGCCTTACGGCAGCTCTGAGTCGCTTGCCAGTCGGCCCTTCGCAGGTTGTCAACGTAAGTAGCGATCCTAGTGCGGCCCTCCTGGGCTGGCATCCCCACCGGCCACCCAATAGGGCCTTCTGTACGGCTCTCTTGTTTGGCCAGTGCATCCGCTCTTTCGTTTCCTTTCCATCCGGAGTGTCCTGGTATCTACGTCAGATTGAGAAGGTTTTCCTTTTCCAGTGCTGTCAGTGAGACTTTGATTTCCATCACCAGCTTAGAGTTGTTATTGGTTCTTGCAATAGCTTTCAAAGCAGCCTGACTGTCAAAGCAGATCCATACTGTCTTGCCTCAGACACCCGTATTGATTATAACCTCCGCGCATTCTTTGATGACGAATACCTCTGTCTGGAAGACAGTATTGTATCCTTCCAGATGTTGACAGAAGCTGTCCTGGAGCCTTGGTCCGCAGAAGCCAGCTCCTACCCCCTTTTCCCACTTTGACCCATCAGTGAACCAAATCTCACCGTGCTTGGGCCTGTGTTCCTCCCATGCCTCCCGCGCAGGGATGAAGATTTTATACCGTCCATTCCAGGCGGCAAGAGGAATGGTTTTGTCCTGTGGCTCCTTCCAGAGCTCACTTAGTGTCCTTCCAAATAGCACCTTACGCGGCGCATACGCGTAAAATTTAAAATTCGCTAAAGTATCAAAGACAGCTCTACAATTATCACTCCTCGTCGAGTCTTCTCCGAGGTATCGATTCCAGCAATTGGAGATCTCCAGGTGCGTACTTGCGTGAAGACACCGTCACCGGCGCCTTTCTACGCACTCGTCGAGCAACGTGTGAAAAGCTGGTCTAAGATCGTTGCACCTCGTCGAGCACTCTCGGATACAGCCCAGCGATCACCGATGACACCGTCTTCAAGGACTTTCATAGCGTCCAGGTATACGTGCGGTGTTAGATTTATAAGTGCACAGTAAATACAGCGTTTTGCAGCGTTTTCTCCGACCCTGTTTATCTGGTGATTATGAGAATTGTTAGTGGTCATCGTACGTTTCTTGCGAGTTGTTTTCGCATCGCGCGGCTTCCGAGAAGTCTAGACACTCGCCGCGTGTTTACGTTTCGCGCGACTTCCTAGAATTTGCCCTTCGACTAGTTGGCCATTTTAAGGCATTATACATATTTTGATTTTGTGAATTCAAAAGCACAATTCATAATTCAGAGAATTGTAATTCATCAAAATTTACTTTATTAAGTTAAATTAATTTATTCAGTGTCTAAGTTTTAGTATAGGCTTAGTTTTTTTACTATCGTTTGTGCCTGCGAGCACTAACTAGGGAGCTTGTAATACGCATGCGGCGTATGGTAATTTAGGCTCGTCATCAAACCTCACCGGAGGGAGCGGATCTTCTTCGCTTATTTTCTGTATGCACTGGCAAGTCACGCAGAAGTAAAATTCTATGTGCTAGGTATTTAGTCTCAGAATATTTTTTTCGCCAAAATGCCTGTCGATCAGAAACCGTTTGAAGCCATACAGTGGCAGTTGCGACAGATTGTAAGTCGCCCAAATGAGCCTCCCACACAGATTAATCAACCTCTCAAAGGGGAAAGTGTTGTGTTATGAATTCTTCAGAGGCATTGTGGCCTCAACTAGGGCTCTTGTGATAATAAGATTATTCGGTCCGTATTTCTTGACCAACTTTTTCTTGAACACCGTTTATTTGTATCTCCAAGGATATAACCGATTTAAACAAACTTTCTGAAGAAGCTGACAGACTTGCAGAAACTTCCAGCACCGCCGACTCTCAAATTCCCACCGTTTCTTCAAAGCAGCTCGGTCCTTTTGATGCTGAAGCTGCCTTCAAATGCCTTGAACGAAAGCTTGAGGCACTTGCAAAGAAAGTAGATGGTAACTCTGGATCCTCCAACGATTCTTCTCATTCTCAGCTCAGAGACAGGTCATGGTGCGATCGCTCTTCTAGTCGCGACTCCACCGGCGTGTTCCTCGCGCATTGCAAATATCAAAATAATCTCCTATCGTGCATGGAGTGGTGTTCAAAATTTCAGAAGTGGCAAAATCAAAACCTTCCGAAAAAAAACTAATTCAACCTACTGTTGAAGCTTCAGAAGGTCCTCGTCTGTTTAAACTGTGACGGTATACTTTATGGTCTACTATATGTATATCTATATCGATTTACCACGTGCCTGGTAACCGGCAAATACACTTACTCTTACGTGCTCTTTCTTTCCAAAAGGGAGTTCTGTCGTGAGACTTCTCGTCCGGCAATGAGAAGTGCTGAAATTGGGGAAAGGATATGCGCCAAATAATTATACACAAATATATATTTAATTTTAACACGAGATCTTCCTTTATTGCCTACTTCCATATACACTAATTATTGCATGCTCCCACCCGGGCGCTACTTCCCGAAACAAAAATCCATTCCCAGGATAACATCTTGATCCAGAGTGGGTATCGCCATCATTTGGAAGGTCACCGTCTATCCATCTATTTCTGGCACAACCTTCAACATCCCTAACGCCCGAGTTACCCCTCCCGTTACCGTTCTTACGGCTGAATTTCCCGGTGTCAATCGATCTTCAAACTTCTGGGCTACCCTTGGTCCTACTAATGATAGCATGGCCCTCGGATCAAACAGAGCAAGGTACTGTTATCCATCCATTTCGTGGCCTAAATTTCGATTTTCGACCATCAGCGCCGCTATTTCGCTCTCTAGTTCCCCTTCCCCGAGTCCTGGTACTTCTTTTTCCCTTGCACTATTCTCATCCCCGGTGTTCTCTCCCGCTTGATTATTTGATCTCTCCACTACGGTTTCCCTTTGCCCCTTCTCCCTAATTTCTACGAACGCCCTTTCGAACCGATCTTGCCACGAATTCCCTTCCTCTATCCCCCCTTCTGACTGCGAATCGCCCTTTATCGAGACATTTTTCCCCCTTAATCTTCCGAATCCCTCGATATCTGCCTCGCTATCTGCCTCACTATCCTCATCTGATGCGTCCCTCGAACCCTGTTCCAACCCCTTCTCTTGGGTACCATGTTCCGCTGAGGCTTGCCCTTGACCCGCTCACCCGGTTGCCGGGTCTGCTGTGATGACCTGTCGATGTGTCTCTAGCCGATGTTTCTTTTCTCGGGTCCCCTTTCCCGATACTTTCCCTCTCCCCTTCCCCTTGGCTTCCTTCGACCGCTCTCTCTCTCCAGGGTTCCCTAATTCCAGTACCGGGGAAACGGGCGGTACCATTAGTTCGTCCGTCCCCCGGCTTGCCCATTTTTTAACATCTCTCGCAGGTGGGAACAAAATTCGGGCAAGTTTCGAAGGTGACTCCCTTTGTACGACACACCTGACACTTCCCACGAAGCCGAGCGAAGTAATCGTTCCTCGACGGGCAGCTCCTTAACGTATGGCCCTTTTGCTGACACGCGAAGCAAACCACCTCTGGCCATTCCGCCGCCCTGTGCCCTACCGCTTGACACAGGTTACAGTTGCCCAGGAAAGGCCGTCGCTCTCCCGGGTTGATAAATGGACCCCGGGGCAACGCCCCCGACATCCGCTCTTCTACCCTTGCTCCCCGGATTCGAGGTTCGTTCACAACTACGGTTGGTGCTCTGGGAGGATATTGGAGGACTCGTTCGTAACGGTAGGTCATCTCGGGTTGGAAAGGCGCCCTCTGTGTTACGGCCGCGTAAGTAGCCACCTCTTCCTTCTCATTGGTCATCGGAATTGGTATCGTCACTGCCGCCGGTCCTTCCTCCTTAACAGCTTTCCCCGGTTCTATCCCTTGTTTCTCTTGCTTAGCCAACTTCTTCAGTTGTTTCTTGGATTGCTTTCCCCAGTCTCCGCCTCAGTGATTTCGTCGATGGTCACCGTGGCCGTTCCTCCTTTGGTTTCGAGTTCGGCGTGATAGGCAGCTCCCTTTACACTTAATCTCGTGGGGGGAGGGATGTAGCGCGAATTCATCTCCCTTTGCCTTTCCCAAAGGACCCCGTATCGCTCCAGGTCCTCCAAGCTCTCCACCAATTTGTCACCTATCGCCGTTCAATACTCCGGTAGCAAATTCTGGTACGCGATATCTACTACTTCTTGCGCGCTAGGGGGGGAACTAAACCTCATCAGAATATAACGCAGACTACTCAAATAAGGCGCGATTCTTTCTCCCAATCCCGGCGTCGTTCCAAGAGGATTGTCCAACATTGTAATGACGACGAGGGAATCGACGCCTTGCATATCTGTGCTGATTAAAGGTATCTTGACTCTCTAATCATTTAAACACATCTTGAGGGTGATAAACTTTATTCGTGGTTCTTAGAATATTAGTTGCACCACTGAATGCTTCGGGTCGATCAACCGTGTAGTATATTTTATTTAAATCATTTTTAGTAGACAGTTTTTTCGTCTTTTTAGATTTTGGTTTATCGACAGTCTTCTTCTTCTTCTTCTTTTTATCGCTCAATTTTATCGCTTTTTGAATACGATTGAAAAACTTCTCGAATGTAATTTTG
>JAYJLV010001068.1:0-10553 GCA_036873485.1 Torymus texanus
AGATAGAGAGAGAGATAGATAGATAGAGAGAGAGGGACAAGGAGGACTGGCGACGCGGTCATCCTTGAGTGACCCCCGGATATTGGAGGAAGTAATCATTCCGAGGAGGACAAGCAGTGAGGTATTAGCGTTGTTGCGGCTGCGCGTGGAATTACAATTGGCGTTTTTCTAATTAGAATAGGGGGTTGTTAGATTTTCAAGATTACGAGTATTTAGTTGGTCGAAATTTCTAAAATTAAAATTGAATAGTTTTAAATTTCATATCAATCAAAGTTTCTGGATGTAGAATACCGATTATTAATATCTTTGAAATTGATGTACCTAGTTTATCTATGAGTTCAAGCTTATTCTATTTTGGTTACATATACGGGTTAATCGATAACTCGAGATCACAATAACTTTACCTTTTGACTTCATACTTTAATCTCCCTCAAATACAGTTTTAACTTACTTCGTTACTTCACCTACAGCTTATTACATAAAATCAACACCTCTAACATTAATATCTAATCTAAAAAAAAAGCGCCGTCGCCAGGTTTCCTTAACCGCACCTAATCAAAACATCCACTTCACTCGGCCTATCGACCTCATTCCACGTGCCTCATCCTCCTTCTCCTTCTCTTTCTCTCGTCTACCCGACAAAAGCCCACTTGCCTGATTTCTCACGAGATATGCATCGAGAGCGCACGCGCATGGGCCGTTAAAACGCTCTTTTTCTCTCTCTCTCACTCGCGTGTGTCAAAGAGGAAAATCGCGCTTGCACCCTGGAATAATTCAGGTCCAATATGGCGTTCATTTTTCCTCCTACTCAACGACGACGACGACGTACGATGACGACAGCACGCGCCTTTTTATACTCGAAGCTCTCGCGTAGCCTGATGTGCAAACACACGAGCGCACGCGCGCTCAAAGCGCCGAAAGGAAGTACAAACAGCCTCTAATCAGTTGACCTGTCATGCTCCACTTTCGAGGACCACGACGACGACGACGACGACGACGACGCTGTTGGAGCTGAGCGTAGGTAAAGAGTTGGCGGGAAAAGAAGCGAAGAAGGAGAGGAAGCGTGTATGTGTGTGTGTGTGTTCTAGGAAAATAAGGAAGGAGAAAATTGATTGATGAATTTATTTATGGAGAGGGTACGTAGTAGTGTGCTTTAAAGGAACGCTACTGTGACGAGAATAATAGAGAGACAGGATAAAAAAAGATAAGGATGTTGGAGTGTTTACTGACAAGGGTTTAAAATGGAACGCGCGGTAGTTATACTGAACGGTAGAATTCGGTAATGTAGTGAGTATATAAAGTTGTGGCAGTGAGTGTATAAGAGACCAGAGAGGGATAGAGAACTCGAGAAACAATACATTTATATAAATTGTATTATCTATATTCTTCGTGCCGCATATAACTACAGCTGTACTGCTTTCAGCTTTGCGTAAGCCTCTTTGGAACTCGCGGTTGTGCGCTCACTGCAGCTTGCGTATAGTACAAGAGGAATTCTCTCAGCCATATATTAAACAATTGATGATAGCTAAGTTCTCAAAGATTATATAATATACTAAGAGCACGTGTACACCCCTTTTACAATAAATTTTCAGATGTTTAATCTGCTGTGATTCTTGACTAAAGTTGTACCAATGAGAATAGTACATACTGCATTATTATCTTGAAAGCTGATTAACAAACCAAGTTATTTTTCGCATTCCACGATCTAAAGTCATGTCGAACCTCGCTGCGCTGAGAATTTATGGCCTATAGATTGCTAAAAACTAAAGCGAGGTACCATCGGGAAATAGAGGGTAAGAATGTACCATATACCTAGCGGAGAAAAGAAAAGAGAGAGAGAGGGGGGGGGAGAGAGAATTAGCGGAGTCTCCATTATTTAAATTCGTCTGATATAAAGAAAGGATCAGAGCTAAGTCGCACTCGGAGATATTGGCTGCCGAAGCTCCATTCTCCGCTTCTCGACTAGAGAGTAGTCAGACTGATCCTCGTGAAAATCTACCTAATAAAATTCTCGCCTTCGCGTGAAAAAAGCTCAGCATCGTCATTATCGGGCGCTGCTGCGGCTTCCACTCGACGTGTATTTATGCCGCTGTGGTATATACATATACACGTCCACGCCTCGTAAAATTATGAATGGACCTGTGGCGTGGATAAGTGAGCGACATGTGGTGTGTGTGTGTGTGTATATATATATATATATATATAAGTTTTTGAGAGCGCGCTTGGGTGATAAGATTTTGACTGGGGTTGAATTGATGCGTGGGTTCGTTTCTTAGTGATGGGGAGGTGCGTATTGTTTGGCGCTTTTTATCAGAGATGTAGTAAAAAAAGGATGACGATAGTGGGGTTATAATGTATGCGCATAAATTATTATTTAGAGTTCAGCCAGAAAGTTGGACGTAAGCTTTATAAAAAAGAAAATTTCACCCCCTTGAGTGGAGGAAAAGTTGTGGAAAATGTTAACAAATGAAACATTATTCAGGTTTGTTTTTTTTTGTTGAACAACAATTAGGAAGTTAGTTATACTTTTGTTTATATAGTGTTTGAGGTTCATGATTCTACTTAAAGTATTCATGAACAAGAATTTGTATATAAATTATAGGAAATCCTTGATTTTGAAAAATTTTTCTTGTTTATCTAATGAACTGTGATAATACTTTATTATAAGATTTAACAAATATTTATTATTAATGAATACATCCAGATTTATTGAACAAGTGCTCTTCAAACATAGAAGTATACATGGAATCATAGAAAAATCCACTCTGACCCCTTACGAAACACCATCAACTAAATATCCACACTTATTCCACGGCTCTCATCAACAAAGCTTCCCTTTCCACCATCCACTCGATATACACAAAAATCAAAGAAGTCTTGTCCAATTAGCGCTTATTAGCTACGATACGCGCTTGCTTGCTTGTTTGCTTACTACCAGCATTAATATTCAAACGCTCTTCCTATGCCAGGCGCTGGCGACACGAGGCAACGATAAATTAATACCCTTGTTCATTTTTCAAGTTAATTACGTGCTATATACCTCCGCATATATACATACTCCAGCATGCTGTATATATACACACATACCTCTACTAGCGTTTTTCTCGAATTACGAGGTTATTATCGGGCCAGACACCTTATCAGTATACGCGTCTCTCTTTCTCTCCGAGGCAATAATGGCCTCCTTTATTAAACATCAACGCGCGCAGCCGCTACAGCAGCAGCAGCTTAAACAGCCATTTTTAAGGGAACGTAATTCGCTGGGCGCTTTAAACGCGCGAGCGGGAAACAAAACAGGTATTAAAAAAAAGAGAAGGAGGCTAGAAGGAGAAGAGGCGGTAAGAAAGAAAACACCGCGCCCTTATAAAACTCCCGCGCCCGCGTGTGCGCCTATAAAGTCTTGAACCTACAGGCGCGTAAAGCAAGTATAAACACCTTATGCATTTTTACAAGGGGTTTTTCTTTCTCCTTATATATATAGTTATACGCGAGCGTATTCGAGCCCCGGAAGTGTGAGCTGTTCGCGAGGTATAATTTTATTTAAACGTCTTATTTCCATGACTGACATGGACGACGATGAGTCTTTTTCTTATATTCCGACTTTGACATTCGCGATGTGTACGTTGTCGCGCCTGGTCTTTGTTTTCTTACTGTCGACTTGCGCTTCTTCGTACACTTCCGTAAGGCGATAATCGATTTATATAACATGTAGTTCTCGATGGCTGTAGTAATACTGTTGACAGCTCGTATTGGATAAACAGCATTTTCTTATTATTAAGTAATGTGGGTTGTTTGTGTAGCATAAATAGAATTTGTCGCGATGTTTTTAAAAGCATTGGAGATGGTAAATGATAATTTTTTTTGCGATAAGCTATTGTAATAGTAAGTAACTTTAATAACCTACATCAGAGATAAATAAAACTTTATAAAAAGATTTAACGATCTTTATAGATCTAGTTAATAATCTTATATTACTGCAAATATTTTAGTCTGTACATTTTTTAAATTTTTTGTGATCTAATTAACATCTTTTAAAAAAAAATTATAGAATAATATTTCACAATAAAAGTTGAAACCTAAGTTATTTTAAATCTATATACGTATAAAATACTTCTATAATTTCTAGATTAAAACCAATGACAAAAGAATTTCACTAGCCAACTCAACCGAAACCGTTACTTTGTATATTACAATACAGAATCAATATTTGCGGTTCGTGTAAATAATATATTACATGGCTTCTTTCTCTCTCCCTCTGTTTTCTCACTCTCAAGTCACTTTCGCTTTCGTACTTTTGCGCACTTTCCTTCGTGCGCGCGCGCACGCCTCTCTCCACGGGGAATTCCCGCAAACAATGGATTTCTCCCCAACGCGAGAGATGAAAAACCAATAACCACCTTGCGTTCACAGGCTGGAGAAGGATATTGAGTCGCGTAAGCAAATTCCGCTCGATTTTACCCCCCGCGATATGAGAAATTATTAATTTTCTTACAACTACAGCTACAATTTCAACCTTTTGGATTATATTTGAATTTTTTTTCTCTTTCGTGAGAAGTATTTACAGTTGTATACCATCAAATATGCAATTTTCTTAAGATTAAATATTTGAGAATTGCGATGATCGATGTATATTATTGGCATCTCGAAAGAAACAAAGTAATGGTTAACGTAGACACTTTCTCCGAGATAATTCCTTTACTTTTCTATTGTTCTTTTCAATTGTTCCGACGTTTTTCCATAGCGAGGAATTCAAATTACACGTCGAGGCGATAAAAACCTCTATCCTTCGTAGCAAGGCGCGCGCGTTCATCCAAATTCATCGCACCGCACGCGCGCTCACCTAGACAGAAGCAAAAAAAAGGAAGGGGATGGTAGACTCGGCCAATTGCCGCGCATTTTAAAGGGAAAATCTCTCGGTTCTCACACTGTTTCTCTATCTCTTTCTCTCTCTCTTGCATTCGCTCGCGACACTCAACCTGGTTTTCTTCGCCACCTTCGCGCGTCGACAGGTCAAAAGTTTTCCATCCCGTCGATGCGCGTCCTGACAGACTGCTTTATTGTCGTCGCTACTACGCCGACGCGATTAATTGCGCGGGAAAATGTAAATAGAGTTCGTTTGAAGAGAGAGAGAGAGAGAGGGGGGAAAGAGGAAGTAGGAAAGGAGTGGAAAAGACTCTTGAAAGCTATTGGCAATTCCGCGAGTTTTCGAAAAGCACGGGTTTATTTGCGCGGAAAAAGCTGAGGGAATAAGAGCAGAGAATAAGTCATTCGCGCGGAAAAATTATTTTTGTTCGAATTGCGCCTTTTTGATGATTCGATTAAAGCTACGAGTGTATATACCTACCTTTGAAGTTTGCACTGTAATGTTGCGAAAACGTTTGTTTTCCATTACGATCTTTTCTCATTTGCATTGCGGTGTAAAACGGGTGGTTTCAATAGTGCAGCTGGCTTTTGTTATACACGCTGATATTCTTTGTAGTCGCTGAAGAACGCTTGCGTTATTTAACAAAGAATTCATTTATATCATTCTTTAGAAAATTACGATAACGGCGGTTTTATTTTTATACATATAGTTTCCGCATAAAATACTCGAAATGTTTTGATGCCAAAGTCTTTTCGCTGCTGTTGAAATGAGGTCAGCAATTTTTCGAAAGATAAAGTTCTCCGCATATTTTTAAGAACGAAACACGAGAGTATTCGCCAAAAAGGCAGCGTAATTCCGCTATTTACGTCGTGGTGCGTACATATACTTAGACTCTAAACATACACTCCCATAGTTTTTGGCCTTAATTACATACTGCGTCTCTTATTTTTCTCTACGTGATTCTCACGCAGATTGAAAAGTTGACTTTTCTAAAATCCAATTCTTTCTCTCATCATTCCCAGTCTTTCTGCCGATAAAAGGTACTATTACCGACAACGACGACAACGACGACGTAAAGCTTTCCCTTTTTGCGTTTGCGTTAAAAGGGCAGCAAACGAGATCGAAAATCGGATGACAGTGAAATTCTTCGATCTCG
This sequence comes from Torymus texanus, assembly GCA_036873485.1. NCBI lineage: Eukaryota > Metazoa > Arthropoda > Insecta > Hymenoptera > Torymidae > Torymus > Torymus texanus. The sequence continues at coordinate 6,021 of JAYJLV010001068.1, forward strand.
GCCCTCTCTTTCGTCGCGGATATCGCCTACACAGCGAGAATGTATACGAACGAATGAACGAAGCGCTCGGTAAATTGGAAAATCGTCCGACGACCCTCGAATCTATTTACCCTTAGGTCGGCCTGCCATTTCCTCACTCTGCCTCACTCCATACATATATACGTATACGTACACATACACACATGAGTCTACTCTACGGTCGCCGGAGTAGACACTGTCCCCATTAGGCCAGACCTAATCTCGTATTCAGCGTTTCCGTTATAGCTGGGGCGCGAGGGCTACTGCGGCGACGGCGCTGCTACTGCTGCTGCTGCTGCCATTGCCATCAGGGTCCTAGCTACAATGGAAAGCTGATTAAGCTCGTGTCCCATTATACACGCTGTTTGGGCCGCGGGCTATATAGGGGGACGATCGAATGGTTATTCGCACACTCGGGAGACTTTTGTATGGTGGGTGGTTGGGGGCTGATGCTGGGTAAGTGTTTGAGGTTGCTCGCGGAGTTCGAAGCAAATGCGTTTTTGAGAAGAGGAACGCGAACGGGAAGTTGAAGTGTTGGCAGTAGTTGTGAATGTGTGTATAGGAAGTATTAGAAAGTTTGAAGATATTTGAAAAGTTAAAATTGTTGCTATTTTACGATATCATAATAAGTATAATGTTATTGATAAAGGTTTAAGTTATACAATTAACATATCGTATGCAACTAATAAGTTACTATAATAATTTTTACAATTGAAAAGTGAATTAATTCCAATTCAGAACGTATATTGTTTAACTATCGTACGTTTTTAATTTCATTAGTTTATTAATTTGTTCGTTCTCGACAATTAAAAATAGAAACCAATTTCATTCAGCTTCAGAAGTATAATGATCAATAGCGGAAACATGGTATTGGCATTGCTAACGAAACTATAATTAACTATTTGAAAGTAATAGAGCTTTATCAAACTATATATCGCATATTAAACAATTAAAAACATTCGTATACCAGGAAATTTCTATTTGGCAACGAAATAAAATTACATTCCACCCTAGTTAATACGTTTTCATTCGCGAAACATCCGTAAAGCACGAGGATCGTTAGCAAATGCTTTGCGGTTGATTCGAATAGAGCTAGAGTTGTAAGCGCGAGTGAAATAGTTAAAACTCAGGGAGAGGGAGAGAGAGAGATAGAGAGAGAGAGAGAGAGAGAGAGAGAGAGAGAAATGCGTTTGGTACAGCGTCATATATACATCCTCTCTCATCACGCATATATACATACATATATGCACGCTCAGCTTTGCAACGGGCTAAAGTGGTTCTTGTTTATTACAGTTTATACGAGCCGAGAACGTGAATTTGCGGGGCTCGGCGCGTATATACACGAACGTGTGTAGATACAGCTCAAAAAATATTTCGTTCGTCAAATACACACTATATCGTGTGTAATAAACTCGCGTAATCCGGCTGACTAATGATTTACGCGCGCGCGCGTGTATATCCGCTAGACGTTACATTGGCGCATGCGTAGTATTATTCTATACGCGTCTCGTGAGCGATATTGAATCGATGTAAAATTTGACACGTAGGTAATTGTTTTTGGGAACGATGGGTCGCAGAATAGTGAGGAATTTTCGACGAGAGGTTGTATAGAGTATGGTTTATGCATCGTTGTCACTGTTGGAATGAAAAATAGGAAGGGAAAAGTGCTCGACGTGGAATTTAATTTTTATCAGGTGCATAAATCATGAGAATAATTTGCTCTCGGGTTTTTAAAATTCAATGACTTTACTTACGAAGTTACATCTGGACGAATTTATCTGTCGTAATTAAGAATTAACGGTGACTGACGGTTCTACTTTTTGTACGGTTACTACATTATTAATCGTTCATTCGAAAATCAGATCAAAAGTACAGCTAAATCCTTGATTTTGTAATAACAAACTTAAAGTTGTAAAAGCGAGTATAAAAGATAGATTAGAGCTATGAACAACTGAATAATTTCTATGCATATATAATCTTACCAAATCCCTTAACTAATCCATCTGTCGACAGTTACAATTACACCACCGACATACATTCCAAAAGTAAAGATGTACATCCTAAAATCCTACCTCCCAAAATGCGTTCATAAATTTCAGAAGACAATATCCCTCCTCATCCCCAACATCCTCACTGCCAGCTCCCACAAACAACGGCAAAAAAAGTCCACGACAAAAGCTTGTACGTTCGCTCACCAGCGCCGCGTCAGAAATTCACGTGACGATCTTCACAAAATTTCCACACATACACGTACACAAAGTCCCCGCGCATAAAAGGAGAGCTCTACGTGCTACGGTAATCTCGTTTATAACGTAAAAGCTTCTGTACTCTCTCTCTCCCTCTCTAGCTAGCGTGGGCGCGTAACTGAAATTACTCAAGACGTCTCGTACAAAGCATGAAGCGGGCTCGGTGAATCCGATGAAAACGGAAAACCACAATGCGCGCAGCTGAGACTCGTTCTCTCTCGCTCTCGTGTCGAAGTGTAATTCCAGCGTGGCGCGAGGGTTAACAAAGCGTTAAGAGTCGCGGACGAGGAAGAACGACGAAAGAAAGGCAGAGGTATAGCAGCAATGGTAGTGGTAGTAGTGCCACTAGTGGTAGTAACGATCATTAGCGAAGTAGTGGCCCCACTGGGGGGGGGGGTAGGAAAGGGTGGGATCGATTAAGCCCTTAACCGGTCGCGTGCGCTGCTATATACCACAGTATGTGTGGTTGTCTTGAAGGGGTGGGATTGAAAAATCGTCAGTGAAAGGATGTTTATGAGGTAAAAGTGGGAGCTTGTGTTTTACTTATGTCTGGTACTTCTTTTTTGTGGATTAACGTAAATGCACCTCCATCGATCAGCGAGAGTCGAGTATAGTGCTGGGTGCAGTTGTTGGTTAGATGAGTGATTGCTAAGGTACTTATGCAAATCTGGCTACTCGCATTTACTTTGAAAGCGTGGGAAAGATGAATTAAATATGTACAAAATGTCGGCTTGCAAGTTTTATATAGTTCCTCTAGCGTTAGTGAAAATCATGATGGTCAAAGAGCATTCCCATTAAAGGGATGAGATGCAAGAATGCACTTTGTCAGTCACGATACACTATTTCAATTATTCACTCATTATCATGTATCACTGTGGCCTCTTAATCATTACCATTACCAAATGATTCAGACCATTATTAAGCATCAAGAATTCAAATTGACGCATTGCATTACCAATTCGGCCATAAATCTGCCCGCAAACTGATCATATCCTTTTAGCTAAATTTCCAGGCTATATAATATTATTCCTATATACCAACCATACGTATACCTCCCTCCATTTCCTGGGGATCTGTATTTCAAAATTTAAAACACACCCATCTAATTTGATAATGAAACAGAGGGATTTGTGGTAACACCCTGCCCGCGTATAACGCGATTAGTGCTCACGCGCGCACGCGCGAGCCAACAATGCGTGGCGCGCCGTATTACGCGCGCTGTTTGGCGCCAAGATCGATTAATATAACGCGCATTGCACGCTGTGTGTGCACGCACCACCAATGCTCTAATCAGATTTTTCCTATCGTCATAGTCTTTGATCTTCCTGTTGCCAAGTCGCACGTTGTGCTAATTGTTACGCTAAAGCGGATAATTGGATGTTAGCGTATGTGCATATTCGTATTATTTTTGCGTGGTTTGATATTTGCAAAGGGATTCTAAAGTGAAAATTTCAATATGCTGTGGGAATTCTGGGAAGAAGAGATTGTGGATCAATACATCAGTGAAAATTGGGAAAGATACTTTTTTTACGGTGATACAATGATGGATGAGTTTGGATGGGCAAAGGTTTAATTATTATTTGGGGAATGTCAAAGGGACGTTTAGAAATTGGTCATGGTTATCGGGTGGATTCATCGCGTCACGGCGTTCAATTTAGCGGTTATGACAGTTTTCCGATTACTGCGAAATCAGGCAAAAATTGTTAATAATTTCGGTCTGCCGAAATTATCGGATAACGCAGTTTGCGACAGCTTGTCAAGAATGTATATGGCGATAGAAATTCACGATCGGCAGAATTGATATTGACGTTTATTCGACATGCTTGTAAATGGTGCGCGCGTACGCTTGAAATTTGTAATGATGATTAACAATTTCAAGTAGATATTATTACGATAGACATTCGGTGACGTTCGGAACGGTAACATTGGTTTTCCCCGATGGCTGATTTAATTGTGACTGTGGATATTAAAAGATGGTATCGGTCAGTGACGATATGATTTCGTAAAATGAATTTAGCATTCAACTATATAGCTTCAGATAATTAACTTAAAGAAATGTTATATACTTGATTTAATTTCTAGGTTGAATATATACAATAAAAAATATTATAATGATAAAACAATACGGTGAAACAAGAATGGATTGAACTAGTAATTTATCTTTGGAGACTCAATATTTCAGTGACAAGAAAGTTGCTTGGCCGTTCACGGGACACCACGCAGCTACAGATAGCGAGCTGCTACCTGACGCGCGAGGCCCTTGGCCTCG
>JAYJLV010001079.1:0-10552 GCA_036873485.1 Torymus texanus
TAATAATTATTTCATATTTAGACACTAAAATCAAAATTTCTTTTTTTCAGAAATAAAAGGTGTCTAGCCCCCTTAATGCTGATTTGATGGAAAATATCGATTCTAAAAACTATGACGATTAAAAATCTATGCATTATAATTACAGCCACATCATATTTCATCCATTATTTTTAATATTACAACTTTTCAAAGTAATTCCCATCGATTCATCAACTTCCCGAAGTACAATAACAAAAAAAAAGTAAAATTTTCCCTCTCCTAAAGAATTTATTTCAAAACAACCAAACACGCTTCTCCTTTGTTCCATCGAAGAACCCAACAAACGTGAATTCTAACCAAAAATCCAATTCCCACGATGGATTGAAAAAAAATCTGCAGCGGTTTATTTAGTACAAAATTTCTCGTGTTTTTCCGCATGTGCGTGAAATAAAAAACAGCGTTTGTATATATACTATACGCGCACGTGCCACTATACGAAAATGAAACTTCTACAGCAAACGTCGAGCGTAAACAGCGTCGTCCTTCGATACATTCGGAAAAATTTCAGGTACATTACTGCTGCGTACAGTCCGTAAATACAAAGTGCCTTGAATATACATGTGCATATATACGGGAGCGTTTTCCATTCCGTGGATTAAACGGAGAGTGAGAATGAAGTTGTGTTAAGCGTCGAAAAGTTTTATTAATTTTGAAGGGAAATTTTTGTAAAACTCATATCGAGTGGAATCCACTACTTTTTATTTTTCATTTCTCTTCTTCAGTGTAGTGTATTATTAATTGTTTAGATGATGTTTTGTTTACAAAACTTCTACAATTTTTACTTGTTATTAAATTTTAGTTATACTAAAGACGATTAATCATCGCTTTTTAATAAATCAAATACATGTCTAATTATAACAAATTGTAATTGACATGTAAATTACACATAAAAGCTTTTGCAACGTATTTTTAACTAACTGCCGAGAAAAATAAACCGTTTTTTCGTGCTGTTGGGTAGAACAGAAAAACGAGATTGCATTGTATTTTACCATGACGTTGAAATAAAAGCACAGTAAACCATTGTTTCACTAGAACGAGAAATTGAATCATTGTCTGAACGGATGTGACTGTTTCTACTTCGAGTTACGTTGAGATGCACATGGACTTTTAAGACCGCAATAGACATAGACATCGACGAATTCGTTTTCCACCATTTATTTTACGAATTTTTCATATTTATTTTCTTTGTTACACAAACCAATTACATAAATTAACAAACTTTTAGTTTCGGAAGCTTCCTTTCTACTAGTTCCAAATAAATAACCTCTAGTTTAAATAAATATAAGTTCAGTGATTTACGAAACTTTTACTTTTCATAAAAAATAATACCTCAAAATTTTCAATTCCACTATAGTACCCCTTCAAAATTACCCGCCTGCTGTGCACCGGACACCGATACACCGGGTTTGAAGGCCATCGTCCCGGGGAACTGCAGGGAACGGCCACCACCAATCGCCATTGCACGATGCCGCGTAGCTGTCGTTATCGGAGGGGCTGACAATGGGTTCGGTTTCACTGCCGCTGAGCAACTGCTTCATCATGGTGCCAGAGTCGGTTCTCTCTCTCTCTCTCTTTTCTTTTGCGAGTTTCGTGGATATGTATATAGTGTGATGCTTTGTTCGGTGAGATTGGGAAACGCTATACGTATTGGAATAGTTTTTGATGGCAAAGGGGAAAGTTTTGGGAGGGTGGATTGGATTTTGATAGCTCGAAGTGTTCTTTTAAACGAGGCTTCCTAAAGGGTGAGTTTGGAAGTGTTGAAAAAAGAAAGTTAAAAGTTTTGTGACACTTGAAGCCATGAGAAATACTATGTGTAATGCAAAGGAACGTTATTTAATATTATATATTTCCGATGGACTATAATTTATATAGAAAGTTAATTTTCAACAATAGATTTCATATCAATAACATTCAAATCCATAAAATTTTTTCAAGAAAGTACTGTTTCTAACGCACAACTTTTTTTATTTGTTTTTACAAGACTTGTAAAAAAATCGAAGAAAACTTTGTAGTAATGTAAAGCGCTCGTATTCTCAAGGGATATCAAAAACTCATTTCGACATTCAGAAAATTGTTTCGTTTTCGGTAACAGAGATATAAAAATACAGAGATATAGATATATAAACTATAGATATATATTTCGAAGTTCCTACTTTAAATAAATATATGAATTTTCAGCACCCTAAGGAATATCGAAATATTGAACATAAATTAACGTAAATTTCAAATGATAAAAAAAAACTTGGAACATATATAATTACCTACATTATAAGTACACTTTTTAATGGCTTTATCCCACGAACATGATGTTTTTATATTTACAAAGGTAAAGTTCATTTCCTATCTTCTACCCTATAAAAAAAGAAAACATTCACCCTCTCCCCCACTATGATCACACCACTCTTGTCAGTTATCCACCTCGCATCCTACGCGTTATCTCATCGTCCCCCGCTTTTATCACCGCGACCAAACTTTCTCGCACGAGAAAGTCGCGTAATCCCGTTTACTCGTTGCGCTTGCGAGCGTTGACAGCTCGATTGTATACATGTACACATCTATTCTTCGCGTAGAAAGTGGTACTGGCCGACGGTGACATACGGGCTGGCGAGCTGGCAGTACGGAGACTGTGTGCTGCCTATGGACGTGAACGTGCTGTGTTCTATCAGTGCGATGTGAGGAACTCGTGTCATATCGAAGGTGAGAGGTTTATTGGGAAAAAAGATTGTATTGTATATAGAAGGTATTGTATCAGAAGTGTATACCCCTGGTAGAAATTCATCTATATGAAATGGATAAGAAGTTAGAAAATGGCTAGTAAAACTTGCTAATTAATCGCTTGGACGAAACGATTTTTCTCCCATTATATATGATGCTTATTTCTTAGATTGACGTAATAACAAAATATTTGTATTTGATTTACTTACCAAATTTATCTTTGATGAAATAGCATTAAAGGTCATTGGATAGCTTACCAAAATATAAATAAATTACATTGACTAATAAATAATTTGCTGTACTCATTCTATGAATAATTCAGCTAAACTTTTATTTCTCCATCTGATTCTGTTTCTCTCACTCCTTGTCATAACAACAAGTTTTCTGCTAGCCATTTTCAGACTAAAGAAACTGATCAGTTTTAATACCTTTAAAATACTCAAGAATAAGCTTGTGCTTGTTTTCGAAAAACTCGGTCTATTTTTTAATCCATTAAATGATCAAATAACGGGAGAAAAAGCGTTTCATCGGGAGCAAGAAATTGGACCAAAAAAGTTTCCATTTTATAGCCAGTACTAGTACAAATGGTCAAGCTATAAAATGGTTTCGATTTCCACCAGGGGTTTGAAGAATACAATTAAATAAAATTACTGTTTGGTTATAGTAAAGTATTTTTTTCTTATTTGACGTTAATCGATTAAGAAATACTGTATCTGTAAACATACGATTCGGCTAATCTTTACGTAGAAATTAAAAAAAAAGAGCTAATAGGTTTGCTACAGGATTAAAATGGATTTTATTCATGTAGGAATATTCAAATCATCGCCGTGCAAAGACGAGAAGGTGAGCATATTGTTCAACGATCTGGACGCCGTTCAAAGTCTGCCCGAATCGCGGATGAACTACTGCGACGATGCCATAAAAATAGTAAGCATATTAACCTACTCTTATATATATCTAAAACATTATACATCATCTGACGATCTTACCGTCTTCTTTACATTTAGAAGATATTCATATTACGAATTTCCATTACAAAATATAAAAATCTTTATATCCGCACGTTCCAAGCTGTCAACTTATATAATCTTATATCTTTCTTCCTAACTCTGGGAACTTCGTCTTAAACCTCACCTCGAGAGAAGTAAAAGTATCTTACCTCGCGTTTCACTTCTTCCTCGACAAAGTATCATTCTCAAAGAATCAAAAACTTCAGCAGCAGAAGCACAGCAACAACCACTTTGCACTTATTACCCTATATCCACATCTATACACATATATACGTATGAGCTTTATCCTGCCTCTCTGCATTTAGTTTTCGACGTGCCGCGCATTCTAATACCAATCTCACTTTTCCCACATACACACATACATGCATATACTCTATTTGATACTGCAATCCTTGCGGCGGTAAAAGGAGTTGTAAAGAGGGACGGCGAATAAAATCAGCCCGGTAAAGCTGGTTTCGACGTGAGTTTTCTTTTTACCCTCTTTGCGTTTCTGCGAACGTCTTTCTCTATATACTCACTCGCTTCTTTCTTTCTTTCTTTTTTTCGAGCGCGCGCGAATTGAGTTTTAATCAGCTAGTGGAGTGAGCAAGCGTATATATAAGAGTTAAAAAAGTATATATATATACGAAGTGTAATTAAGATGATCTTTGGGTTCTTCTTTTTTTTGTACGTGTAATAGATATAAACAAAGCGTTTGTATGCGTATGATGTATATAGATGTTATATACAAATTAGGCGGGTGTTGGAAATTGGATTACGCGATTTGGCGGGTTTTCATACTATATACTTTCGCTGAAATAAAAGACGAAATCATGAAAAGTGCTTGAGACGATAAATTTCAAGGCTTCGGGCGGCTACTGTATAGTGTATGTATATATATCTACTTTGCACGCTTAGTGAGCGAATTTCCGGTCTCTGTGTGCGATTGGGTAAATTTGATGCCTGTGGCGGCTACTGTACTAAGCCAATTTCCGAAATGTGCGCGCTCGATCGTATACGAAAGCCAATTAACCTTTGTAATGCGATATTAGGTCGTTTTCTTTTTTTTACAATTGTATCGGGTATTTTATTTATCTGTAATGGACAGTTTTATATTTCTTTCTTTTTATCCTATACTATTTCTACTTTCTTGGAAATTTTTATATTTTGAATTTCGGTTTACACAATACTGTATAAGGAAAAATAAGTCTAAGGGATTTGTCTGCAGATATATTTTGAATGAATATTGAATGTTTTTGATATTGGGCTTTGAATATTAGAAAACGATTTAATATTGGATTAAGTTAGGTATAAATAAATCGATTGCTTCATTCACAAGATTAATGATCGACGGTCTGATTCGTTATCCGAATAACTTTTAGCGATTACATTTTAAATAGCGCACAAAGCAAAAGTAATTATTTTTATCTGTTTAAAAAGAACTTAGTTATCAATTAGTATAATAACAATTCTAATAAGATTATTATGTTTATTCTCATTTCTCTTGGATTGTTTAAAACTTTTGACCCTTTCATGCACAAAATCTTTATTTTAATACTAATTTTTGAGAAAAATATTTAATTTCTCGACACAGATTCACTCATTAGAAGAACACCCAAAAATCAAAGCTAAAATTGAAAGTTTTCTTATCTTTATACCAACATATAATATGCAATCTGAACTTTAATCAAACGAATTCTGTGGCTTCTCGGAATAACCGAATAAGTCCCCTTTTTGAGTTTCCGAAAAAACGGGTTTTAATGTTCAAACTTATATGTAAGATCGGGAGAAACGAGATGAGTCGCGATACTTGACTAGTCAATTGACACATTCAAAACAAATATTTACACTCTGGTTTGAACAGACTATACATTTTCTGATGCGTTGTTCAAAACGAGTAAGAACTCAAAAAAGTATGGACTAATCTGGTTATTCCGGGAACTGTGGACTTATCTGATAGTGCGGTTCGCCTTTATTTTAGAGAGTATTCTTTAATTTAATTATGAAACGGGTCAATAAATTACAAAATTAGCAATTGTTCAATGAATTCTTCTAAGTTATTCAAGAAATTTCTATTTTTCTGGTATTTCTATTAAATTTACGACGATTTTTATTGTATTTTTATTGTACTAATATCGTAAAATTGTAAAATGTTTATAATTTGAAAGTGTATAGGAATTTTTTAAATAGACGGATAAAATAAATTATGACTACAATAAACGAAAAAAATATGGACTTATTCGGTTATTCCAGGAAGCCATAGAATTAATTATTATTAAAAACAAACGATAAAATCCTATACCACCCACACAAACCTACTATCACTATCAAATAATTCCACAACCTACGAACCGTCAACTGTTCACCCTATACACACAATCTCCATTACACACGCCCACATCCTATCCAAATCCTCGCTCATAAAAAGAAATGCTTCTCCTCTTCCCACAGAGCAACACGCAGCGTATCACACGCCTCGCAGTCGACCTGATGCGTCCCTCATGCACCTCACCACCTACAAACGTCGTGATCAACTGCTGCTCAATACTGGGCTTTATGGGTTGGCCAGGCGAACCGGAACCTGTATACTGCCGTGGATCAGAAGCCGCGATCCAGACAACCCGTGATATGGCCGTGAGTATATATAATACACACATATAGATATACACGTATATAGATTGTTATACCGACACGTGCGTAACTATATAACGCTCGCCTTGCAGTTATAGCTTTCTCGTTATTTTGTTTACCAGAAAGAGGGAGGAAGAAAAAAAAAACGGTGGGCCATGTGTCGTGAAGGACGTTCTACATTGTGCGTATAAATAGGGTATTTTCGGGGTGGATTGCCAAAGAGAAATGTAGAGAGCTGTGGTTTTAGGGCGCTTCGATTAGAAGACGCTCTTGGGTTACTAACGGTCTGTGTTACTGGTAACAGGAGTAATAGTGTATATATGGCGCATTATTGTTGTGAAGGTTACAGAGCTATGTCTGACTAAATCCGTTGTTTACCTACTTATACGCCCACGTAATTGAAAAGATTCGAATGGTTTGAGAAAAAGTATATATATAACTATACAGAGAAAAAAATATTGTTACAATTAAGGAATTATGCTTTTAAATACTATACGCGAGTAGTATTTGTGATGAACGCAAATTCATTATTATTATATTAAGAAATAACTTACAATATTAAATTTCTCATATGTCTTAATAGTTAAGGAATATGATTTTATCCTTCTATTTCACACGCCAATAAAGAATGTATCTTAATATAGTTAAGGAACCATGACTTTAATATAACAAACAATGTTAAACGAGTGGTTTCTTAACAGTTAATGAATTTTTTTAACTATTAAGAAATATTCGTTTGTCCATATCCAAATGTCGATTCGTTAATAGCTAATGAAATTTCTTTAATATAAACATTTCTTTTTCTGTGTTTTTTCTATTCATATATATTCTTTTTTCGTTGCGGATATAATTAAAGTATTATTCAGTTTCGATCGTTCAAATAAATTACGTATATCCACTTATTCGATTTCTCTCGAAACATTCAGGGAGCGAATTTCCTCGTAAATACGAATGGAAATTCGATTTCCTCGCGCGCTAATACAATAAACTTATCTTACTCTACTAACTGCCCGAGTTGGGACACATCATGTGTCTCCCTATAAGCGCACGTAATTAACTCAATTTGGGTGTCGGTTAATGTTTCATCCATCACTTCGTTAAATTCTAAATAAGCAGAGCAGCCTTAAGACGTTGCTATTTCTCTGTCTCTCTCTCTCTTTCTCCCTGGTATACGCACACATAAACTCCCTGCAACTTTGACCAGATAAATGAAGATGGCGGGGTGCATTTGGTCGAGATTTATGGCTGGTTCGAAGCGTTAACTTTTAATCTTGACAAACGGCTGGCGCTTCCGCGGAACGATTTTCTAATTTCCTGTGTGCAATTTTGATGGGTCGCTTGAATTAATAAGTTTCGCCTCGTTTTGATGGGTCTTTCATTTAAATACGCGGAATTGTATTGGAGTGTCCTGAGTAATCTATTGTATATTTAGATGGAGTATAAGTACTTAGGTTATATAAAATGATATAGTTTATAATTTTCTCTTTTATTCGAAAGATTATGTCAAATTCAAATTTAGAGTAAAAGTCGAAGATTATACTAAAAATAGTAATACTTATTTTATACAGAAGATAATCTTCAAAATTTTTTATTTTCTCATAACATTTATGCTAAGGCTCTTACAACAACAACTTAGCATATATAGTTCAGTTGAAGCTGAAAATCCAAAATCCAGCAAAATATGTGTTTTCGTGCAGTTTTCCTACTTTTTAGTATATATTTTCTAACATTTTTATTCAGCGGGTAAGATAACAGTGTATATATTTTACAGCAAATGTCCTCCGTATAAAAATACATAAAACTATACGTAAGTTTCCAGAAAAACGTACAGTAAAAGTAAAAAATTAATTGTAACGCATAAACTGTTAAAAACTGCACCCTTTCCCTAAATCACCAACATTAATTTCTCCAGTTCCCCTCGTAGACTCGAAAATCCCGTCCCTCCAACCACATAAATACATCAAAATCACAATTTCAATTACCTCAACCCCTCGCCTCTCAAAAAGAAAAACCTCCTCATCCTTCTATTCAAAAGTCACTCCTATATCCCTATCTAACTCCAACCCATCAATCCCTTGGCTGGCTTTCAATCGGTCGCTCGTCGTCAGCATATAATTTCACTGCTAGCAAATCAGCCGTGAAACGAGCGACGGAGGGAGAATGAACCGATCAATCCTTATACTCTTATATGTCCTTTTACGTGTGTAGGTGAAGTTCCCAGCGGAGGAGACGGGTATAAGGCTGGTCACGCTGTGCTCAACGAGTACAATGGATGTCGCACTCCCGGATTTTCCTGACGACGAGGCAAAGACGGAGAGGAATAAGTGTCCGAGGAAGCCATGTGCACCGGATCCGTAAGTGATGGAGGAAAGGGGATGGGGAAATTTTTCGAGTTGAGATGGGTGGTGCACTGAGAAAAATATACGTAGTCGTACTACTATATCGTATAGTTGTCAAAATATAGTTACGATTTCTATTTTTTTTTTGAGTAAAATATACATATATCTTATTAGTTATTGATATTTTAGTATTATTATAGTAAATTTTACTATAAAATATAGTTTTAACGATTTTGCACTATACATTACGGCAATAGTAACTATATATTTTCAGCTCAGTGTGGGAAGATTTTTTAGGAGGAACACCGGATGTTATGAATTTATTATAGACGTGTGGAGGAAATGTCTTATTTTGGGATTATACGCAGATACATTTTTCATATAATTTCTGAATCACATGTTTCTTTCTTGGTACTTCAGGCTTTGATGTTATAGTATCTCGTTTAGAGTAGTGCAGTTTGCAAGTATTCACTTGATTAATACTATTACTTTTTAATTGAGTATAGTTTATTAAATCGTAAATAACATTTGGTTTATCTATATCTACTTTACGCAGAGATAAAAAAGAAAATAATATTTTCCGAAAGTTTTTAACATACTATTTATCAAAGCTATTAAAGAAAAAAATTGTTGTCAATATGAAGATGTTATTCATGATTAAGAAGAAATGATCTTAAGATTATTGATAACATTAATTAAAAATATGCAAAACATTCTTATATTTTCTCATTATTATATTCTTGTTCTAAAAAATTATATTTAATTCAAACATTGAAATTCATTTAGAAGAAGATATGAATTAAGTGATCCAAGAAAAACTCTAGAAAAACAATCTGCTTTTCGCAAATGGAGTATTTTTTCTGTTAGAAAGATTACTCGCTGAAATACGACCTACCTTATCTCCAAAATGAAGACAATTTTTCTTCGATAAAAATGTTGAAAATTTCGTAGGAAATTTTGCTTTCCATCGAGATAACCCTCGTTCCATCAAAAAAAATTTCCCATTGATTATTCCAGACCCCCCACTATTATTTTTTTCAGTCACCATCGTAGGACAATGCAACTCTGGAAAGATATAGAAAGAAAGGTTTTTGGGCTTGAATATACTCAAGCAGAGATGACATCGGCGAGGGGTTTAAGCTCGATCATGAATTATTCATCGCTAAGGAAGAAGCGAGAGTTGAATTATGATTTTCCATGAATCGTTAGATCGTCTGTTTGAATAGCCGTGCGGTGCGCAAAGCAAATAAAATTATGATGTTTAACCTTGATTATATGAGACGTGGTTATTAATCAGGCGCGCCGTATTCTCAGGCACACGCGCGTTCGATCTCTACTAACACTTTGATTTCTAGTATATAAATTATAATGCAACTGATCGATTATATACTTATCATTCGCTTCAAAAAACACATTAATAAGTAAAGATAACAATAATAATAATAATAATAATATATGCAGCCTTGGAAATCGAATCGATAACTCCGAAACTGGGTTATTATCGAATACCTGCGTGAAAAACACACCCTATTGTACGGAGCCCGACTATATATACATACACATACACACACACGTTTGCGTTGTCCCAACTTTCTCTCAGATCTTTTTGTTGTAATTTTTTGTCTTCCATTCGGCCGTCGCCACACGGTACCGCAATAATCGTGTTACAGGAGAAGGAGCGAAGAGACTCGAGCGGCCTTTTGTCTTTCTTCGAGTTTCCGCTCTTTTGTCCTAACGAAAGTTCGGTTAAGTATAGAAGCGAGCACAGAGAGAGAGAGAGAGAGAGAGAGAGAGAGAGAGAGAGAGAGAGAGAGAGAGAGAGAGAGAGAGAGAGAGAGA
>JAYJLV010001090.1:0-10551 GCA_036873485.1 Torymus texanus
CAACAATGACATGATATAATTAATTTGAGATCGTTGCATTGAGAGGATTCGAACCTTGTCAAATATAGTTTTGTCGTCGGTATATGCAATAAAGCTATTAGCGACAATAGTAATTATTCAACTTTGTTTTTTAATAAGAGCTCGAAAAATATACTCGTTCTTTGATACTATTTCAAAAAGTAATTTCTTTTCTCCAACAAAAGCATATACAATATATTTATATTGGACTAGTTTAATACGACGTTTAAACTCGTAATATATATATATACACAAGGATAAAAAATCGTTCATCTTCGGACATTCGGTAGAGATTTATTGTCACGATTTTGAGCAACAATTTTTAAAGTTTGTATATAAACTTTACGTATACTTTCGCATGTGTAAGACCCGCTTTCGAAATTGTTCGAATGTAGAAATTTTTCTTCTACAGCCCCGGAATATTTCCTTATACTTGCAACTATTACGATTAGTGCCATTAAAAAAAAAAATTAAATTTTTCACACTCTTTAGATTATCCATAAATAACTGATCGTCGTTATTGACTATATCTTCAGCAAATCGGAGCAAAGTACTAAAACGATAATTACACGTGTGGCTCTTAGAGCTTTTGTTCGGTAATATTTTTAGACAATGATTCAACAGAATCTTAAAAAACGGACTTCTAATGATGATGATTCTTCATTTAGGATTTACTGGAATTCATAGTTATTTTCGGTATAAATATACCTTTATACTAGCAAAAATAAGCGTTACAATCCTATGTTCTTTATGAAACAATCATGTCACTTATTCGCACAGTCTCATTCGTATTAACACCTATTGCAAATTGAATGCTCAAATCGATATCGTTTCTTCACATCTCGTTGCCGCAATCCACGAAAACCATCGCTTTCGCGCAAAGGCGTTGCTGTATCATATCCAGAGCTAAACGCAACGCCATAAAGGAATTTACGAAATGGTCATTTCGTCGACTGTGGACCAGGAGGTGGCGAGAACATCTCCCGTCACGGTGACGCTACATCATACGGGCCGACAAGACTCATCCTTGGCCTTGAATGTGTGCAGCTGCATAAAGTAGTCGCCGTCCTGCTGCTGCTTTTTCTCCGATGCTGGGACTTCGACGATAACGCCATCCCGGGCGGCGGGCCGCGTCAGGGCGCGCGAAGTTCGCAAGTTCTTCAAGCCTGGAAGCCAATCCAGCAAGCGCCACCACTTCTTCTTGGAGTAAACGGCCTTGCCAGCTTTCGCGCGGCAGTTGGCCATGTTGCATTGTTTCAGATGAAGAGCCGGCGAGCCCTGCAGCTGAAAACAGAAAGAAGAGAAACGTTGGTGCTTTCTGAAGATTATATTATGCGTATTTGATCAAAACTTGCAATAATTAAAAGAGTTAATTCAAAGTATTTTTAGAATTAAAAGCTTGAAGCACTTTTTCACTGCTGGTCATTTATTATCACGACGACAAATTGACGAAGAAAAGACTTCTTTATTATTTTATTAAATTTCAAAATTTTAAATTTTTTTACTTATAAGGACAGTGTTGGAAAAGGATTCTGATAGTGCTTAGATAGTGGATTTTTTGTATTATTTAAAAATTACTATAGCTAAGTACATTAAACGCACTTCGCGCGTACTATTTGCAAAGAATATAGACGCATATAGAAGAACACTTCTTATGGGCGGGTAGTGCAACACCGCCGTAACACGTAAAGCCTATACTAAACTATAGATGTTACCCACAGATTACATTGGGAGGACCTACCTCGCACTATACATGTTACCCAAAGATTTCGTCCGAAAATTTCTTAAGGAGTACTCTTCTATATGCGTCTATATTCGTTGCTATTTGTTTGTTTATTTATTTTTTTGAGGTTATCATCATGATCATGTTAGTTTCAATTTAATAGTTCGTTGCAATGAGTTCAAATTATACGATAACGACGTAATTTTGATATATAAAATAATGAAATTTTTCTTACGCTATTTTAATTATTCAGTTTTAAAGAATCAATCAAGAATTCAATTTTGAACCTTTAAACACGTTCGACATTGGCGCCTATTCTTTATATAGACCAATCAAATGCGTCAACAACAACCAATCAAAATAGTCTTATTGTGATGACAGATTTCATCCATCACTTTTTTAAGAGAAAAAAAGATATCTATTCTATATTGATTACCACTTTACAAATATTCGTGAACCAAAAAACCCAGCTGAAAAGATTATAAAACTATATACAAATGCTAAAATTTGTTTGGGCTTTGTTTCAACTTTACTTTCCGACCGGTTCATACATTACCATGAAAAGTTTAAAGTTTAAATTACTTTTATTTAATGTGATTATAGACAAAAAATTTGCAAATATAAATATTATTTCAGTACATAGTTTTTAAACGCCAAAAATTTCAAAGAATGAAAATTTCAAAGTCGTTTTCATTTAAAAAATTATTTACTTAAATAATTTTTATATTCATAACTTTTTAGTTTAAAAGAAAAGTTACAATAAAGCCATATCGCCTAAATTTTGGAATTGAAATATATTATTATTCATTTTAAATAATCCGCTCTGTATGATTCAAAATTTTTTAGTTATTTTTAAACTGCTGTCATTCCTCTTTTGAATAAATAATAAAAACGTTTATTCAGTTTAAAGTCTTTTTTAGCTCCTACGTTAGATTTTCCCATAAAAATAAAATGAATGACAAAATGCTGTTTTGAATAAAAAATGTATCTATTTAAAAAATTCTATCTTTTGGCTGAATGTTTAGTATAGTGAATTTATTTATTTATTGAAAATTAATTTGTATAAAACTTTTAATGATTGTACTAAAGAAAAACTAAAAATTAAACTGTAAAAATTCATAATATTCACACTAATTTTATAATACATTTTAGTAAATTTTACGGATATCTAAAAAAAATTGTATCTAGGGGTAACTATTTTTTTGCTTTGATGATCGATTGCATAAATATGCGTTAGAAAATTGAGTATCTATTCTCTCTTAGTATTTTCTATTGCAACTTTGTTCTATACACATTGATAGTATTCGTTTTAAAATTTAAAATTACTGGCAGTGTCCATGTATTTTTCCGTGTACATATTGATTTTTTTATTAAAAAGGTTTCCATTTAATTAACCCATTATCTATATAGAGGTATACATTGGAATCTTTAATTTTTTCAGAGAACTTTTGAAAAGCCTAAATATTATAAATTTATTATGATAATTTAATTTTTGTTGCTTTTTAACAGAAGAACTTACTAGATGCAAGATCATGCAATTACTTTGTACATAAAGTCAAAAGAAAATATTTATAAACTGTTAAAATATCATTTTTTAACTTAAATTTTAAGATAAAATCTTATGAATATAAAACTTTAGATGTTTGAAAGCGAAATTAAATTTACCTTGATACACCTGTCGTATCCAGGCGACGGCAGCTCGCCGATCATCGAACAGCTCAGTTGATCCTTGCCTTGGTGCGACTTGGCAATCTCGACGAGGTGGCCCAGGCCGAGGGTCGCGTTCGCGCTCCTCAATGGATGCTTGTCGACGGACATCATGGCCAGACTCGTGTTGCTCGCGCCAATTTCAATCGTGATAACGCCCGCCTTCGAGGACCTACGGCTACTACCACCGTAGATCAGCGGTGGTGGCGTCTCGGACGTCGAGTGGTCGATCGGGCGTACCTCCTGCTGCTCGTCTCGGTACGAGTTTCCGGAACAGTCAGTGCTCTCCTGTTAAAGAGGTACATGTACAATGAGTGTCTATTTGTCAGATGCTATTTCATCGCGGTGACTTGGAATGAGAGTCGGCCGAATAAACCTATAGGAGACGTTTTAATGGTTAACGTATCGCGTGCATCACGCAGGGGAAGGAACTGCGAAGAGAAGATAGCGGAGGATGGTATGATGGTAAGTCTGTAGCATCAATTAGGGAAACTATTATTGGCAGATTATTGTATACAAATAACGTGGTTTCTGTCCACATAAATGCACTTTCATGCGTTAAGGATAGATTTTTTATTAAGCTTTATAACTAATTATAGTTTCTGAAATTTTTATTAATCTTGTATATTTTGTCCAGACTAAAGTCAAAGCTTTTAAATTATTAAAGTATTTCTTTGCAAATCATGGAAAACCACTTTACGTCTTTTATAACAATTAAATTACTTGTATGCAACTATTCTATATATAAATAATCGTTACGAATGATAAAATGTTACAAATTCTATTTAAAATACGGTCTTGATTAAGAAAGTGGGAGTATAGTTATATGGCTCTAATCTACAAAGTTGATAAAATCCTCTTAAAAAAATTTACATAATGATATACCTTAATAGACCATGGACCCAATTCAGTTACTTTACATTTTTCGGCAGTACCTTATCGCAAAAAAACGTAGGTAGGTGACTATTTATAGAAAAACTTCGTATTAGTCATGTCTACACTAAACCAATAAAATATTACCTAATTAATAAGGCCAGTTTTAAATAGAAAATACAGTTTGGAGCATTCTAAAAAACTAGCTGAATCAGAGTGCTCCATTTAGTTGATCTATTGCTGAGAATGTACTTTTTACAATTAAGGTTTGTATCCACTCCAAATTTATTTGCTTGTAGAAGATATATGATGCTTTGGTGTTCTATTATGAATTTTTTTTAGTTGTCTCACAGAAAAATAGCTAAAATTATTCTTTCAGGGTGGCCGATTAAGGTACACAGTTATCTTAT
This sequence comes from Torymus texanus, assembly GCA_036873485.1. Lineage (NCBI taxonomy): Eukaryota > Metazoa > Arthropoda > Insecta > Hymenoptera > Torymidae > Torymus > Torymus texanus. The sequence continues at coordinate 4,732 of JAYJLV010001090.1, forward strand.
TACTATTATGTAAGATTTTGATACGTAAGCTGATGCAGTAATATCTTATGTAACTGTGTCTCCTCTTTTTAGTTCTTTGTTTGGTAGTAACAATATGATGTATGAATTTCAAACATTCTTTTTTCAATAACTATTTACAATTTGCTTGCAAAATTTGAAATATGTTCTTATTTTAAAGATATATCATTTATCTATGCAACAGATAATAATGTCATCATATTTACTATATCCTGTTCTAATACAGAAATTATTCCAAAGTTAAATTTCTATTTCTAAGACTAATAAAACTTACCTGAGCCATGCCCGTACCGGCGCTCACGCCAGTGGTTCTGGAGGGGCAGACACCATTAGGGTTGCGCTGCTGCGAGCGCGACAGCGATGAGTAGGAGCGACGTTCACGCGGCACCGCGAACCGGGACATTCTGCAGCTCCTAGCCAGCGTCTCCTGTGGGTGATTAATAGATGTATTACGCGATAGTCCGAAAGAGAACACTCGCGTCTCTGCCTGAATTATTCATGTGGTTCGCGCTCGCGTACGGGACACTACGCAATTTCATATCCGCAACATTTAAAAATACAATGGTTTTGAGACAAGTCTTTTGCGATGCGCTTACTCATCTTCCGTGTGCTTTATGAGTTTTGGGGAAAATTCACCGCCGTAATGGACTGAAAGGCAGGAAAATAGTTTATGTCGGTAGAACTCCAGTGAAGTAATGCTGATATCATCAAGACTATGAAGTCCATTAATTCTCGTATATATATATATATATATATATTACATTTACTTATATTATAACTCATGTTATATTTTTGAAAATTTATTTTACTATTGTATATTTCATTATGTAGTTTATTATTTACTCTTATTGTAGAGAAAACAGATTTTAAAATCTTCAAAATATTTGTATTTTTTTCAAACTTACTGAACATAACACTTAAAATTATCCAAGTAAAATTTTGTATCGCTCTAATGAAAAAATGTACAGTACTTTTTAAATATGTAGTGTTAATTTTGTTATATAATCAAAGGCCATATATTTTCCACTTTTTACTAATTTACTTAATCCAAAAATAAAGTATAAATATCAAAATCTGGTCATGCTAGGTGCATCAGCATTATTAGTATAATATATGCGTTTTAATTAAGCTATAAGTTGATTTAAAAGATATAGTTGTTAATTAGAAGTATATCGACTTATTGTTGTAAATACTTAAAACTATATATATTACAGTCTCTAGAATATATATATATTTTGTATATCAGTTAGTAAAACTATAATTCAACTTCCTCTCTAGAATAATTTACTTTTGTGACAAATGACTGAAATAGTTCGACAAAAGGTATTGTTCAAATTATATTTAAGTTAAGTATTACGTGTGCGAAATCAACAATATCCCCTATTCCTGCGACTCTGATTCTAAAGTTTAATCACGCGAAGGGCTCGAGAAAGTTACTTACTATTAACCCCCAAATGTACTTACCATGAAAGCCTCGCGGAACTTGTTCGACATTATATTGTACAGAATTGGATTGATTGTCGTGGAGAAATAGTAGAGCACGCCCGAGACGTACGTGAATATCACGTAGAGTAACTGGATCCAACTGTTGGCATCTTTCGAGTGATGGTTTGTATTGCCGTAAATAGCGATCAGTCGCTGCATGTGAAATGGGGCCCAGCAAATAAAGAAGGCTACCACGACTGCGACTGTAACAGTAAGAGAAAACGAAAGCGTGAAAATTCGTTCCACAGTTCCTAAACAATTTTATATATTATAATTACAAACTATAGGTATATTTTCCAGCACAAATGAAATATGGAAACTGATGTCATTGAATATGTAGATATTGTTAGGAACAGAATTCTCCAATGATTACGTTTGCTGGCGTAAGATCGTATCTTTTAATAAACTTATTATGAATAATTGTAATTTTCATAATTTTTTATCTTAATATCAACTAATACAAAATGTTTGACTGAGTGATTTCATAGGAAAATAATATTCAACAAATTCATTACTATGCTAATCAGACTATTTATAAAAGCTTATAATCTAGAAATACCCATTCCCACGTGCATTCATATTTCGTTTGCAATAAAGCTTCTAATTTCTCATACATTATGACAAATGACTCTGGCCCCGACAAAATTTAAATATTTTTTTTAAATTTTAGCATTCAGAACAAAAGCTTCATTACCACCACAGTTTTTTCACATTTGATATCTTGTACCAACAATTTTATTAAATATTGATTGAAAATTTTAATACATATTTTGAACGTTTATTGTAAGTACCGTTTTATTGTTCCTCAAATATTTCCACACTATTTAAAAACTAGAAATTGCATGAAAATTTTTTGAGAATTCAAAAGCATTCCAAAATGTATTCTCGTACGTGAATAATTTACAAAATCTGATCATAAAATTATTGAAAAACAGAAAAGGTAAACTATCAGCTTCAGTTATAATACAAAAATTGCAATTGGATTCTGTTAAGATTATATTTTTAACCTGACGTTCTTCACAAATAGCTTTATTCGCATATACACATTTTTCGAACATATAAAATAGGCAAGTTTCGAAGTGACGAGTCAAACAGGAAATTAAAATTCGCGGCGTGCCATTTAAAACCTGCCCCCTTGTATACAAGTATTATATATTTTTTGAGCCAAGCTCGTAACTATTTCGAGCAGTTGACATATACCCTCCGTACCGGCTTCACTTCCTTTCTTGAGAGAATGAGAACAATCACAATGCCCAGGGAATTCGTATATTTTATGGAAAATTTCCTGCGGTACGAAAACGTGTTGAGTGACGGAAATAAATGTGGTGAGAAGTTAAATTTTAGTGTTATTAGTTTATTCAAGCTATCGTTAAAATTCGAATTATTTTGATCGCAATAAATGGCTACTTATTGTCCGGAACGAAAAAAAATGAACTCCAATTTTCTACAGTAATAGTAAATGAGATACTTTTTCAATCTTTTTGACCCTTCTCGTTCAATAGAAAATATGTCACGGTTTAAAAAATGTTTATTTTCAATAAAATATGTAAAGATGAAGATATATTTGTCTTCTTAAATAGAATTAATTCTTGTAAATGGTCAGTCACTAAGCATATCAATATCTTTTAGTGCAAGGGTTATCCATCATATGTATTACACCAAACTACACGATTTTTACTTCTTTCTTATTGCAACTTGACCTATTCAATATCTGAATAACCCCATAAAATTGACAACAAATTTACTTAAGATGATGAAAATATCATAGTATTATTAAATCTTGTTTTCACAAGCGCATACTACAGGGATGATATTATCAAATATTCGCTCGTTTGTTTCAGAAAAAATTGATTCAACCTCTGACGAAACGATGTTAAATGAATTTTATCATATACGCAACGGTGAAATGAAATCAAACAAACTAAAAGTAAGTATTCGTTTGATAGAAATTATTTCGCTCGTTAGTTTAATCCGTCCATGATCCTAAAAAAGCACTGGAAAAATCATTTGGGAACCCTCCCCGCAGTTCCGCCTGTTTTTTCCACACTATGCGGATAAACAGTCTACATTGCGTTAGTTTCTAGACGATTTTTTCCCATCCGTCTGCCACTGTCGTATACTGCTGTTTTTCGCCAATTCCTCCGCACATGGCAGTGTATTTTCCCGCGCGTTCAATTGCACTTGACGCAATTCTAGCGTTTATTAATTCCTCCGGTGCACAACGTCTGGTCAGCGCTCAGGACCGCGATGACGTCGCGTCGGTGGTCTGTCACTACTGTTGCGATCGATTATGGTGGCAATCTTTCAAAGTCTTTCCCTCTCATTCAGGGGAACAGGCTTTTCAGCAGGTGCAGTGATTGAATGCGAATGAAGGTAGGTCGACGTGTACAATGAGAATATTAAGGAACTAATGTATATTTAATGGTAGACGCCGGTGTATTTATGTTACGAGCACTGGACGGACCGATTTATCATAGCCGCGCCGACGTGGGAATGATACAGTCACCATATGCTCGACTGCCAGTGCAAATACACACCCAGTACGTCGTGGATATCAAATATGAATTTGTATTCCAATATATTAACTGAAACCTTTCAATTAGATGAAGTTACCAATTCGCTAAGTCTGCGGTCATTTATATATTATATGTAACAACAAATTTTCATATATACATTAATTGAACAGAATTTAAAATTAGCATAAAATGACTGACTATATATCCGTCACCTTTTTTATTAATTCTTTTAGTATAGTCTAATTTACTAGTTCATTTTATGTGTCATAACTATTTGTTTTAATACTGTTTAGAGTATTGTGGTTAATAAATAAATATGTACAGAATATACTATTTTATAAAAAAAACTTTCATTATTTTTAATGTGCATAAAAGATATTTTTCGGAGTAACATTTGATAATACATAATCCTATAGATGATCACTCGTGTCTAACAAAACACGCGATTTTCGTCAACATACTATTAAAAGAACACTGCAACACTTGACGATATCACGACAAACACTTCAATCGCATGAAAATGAAGCTCATATAACGGTACTGCTAAGCAATCGATATTAGAAATGGCAATTGAATTAAATGAAAAGTAAGTAAGTTCCGGCCAAGGCAAAGGTGCTGCGATGATTATGCGTAACAGCGGCGAAAGTAAAAAATTATGCAATCGAGTATACGTGTTTTACGTTGTCGTTTGACTCACTCTCGGCCAGAAATTTTGACAGACTTTGTTTTTAACTACGTTCCATTGATAAAGTATAATTCAATTATGAATTTAGCAAACGTATAAATATTAACGTATTGTATGATGATTATTCTTTATTTAATCCCGCTGAAACGTAAATAATTTCTGGCAAAAAACGATAAGAAAATGGAAACATCCCAGTTCATAATATGTAGAATCACGACGACATGCTTTACGGTTCTTCACATCCCGGGTCACGTGTGTCTATTTTGACGCTATACCATTGCAATAATCGCTCTAAGCACGTGTGTGGCTGCAAAAACAATAATGCGAACGTCGACTCGAAGACGAATATGCGCGTGCGTGTGGGTGCGTGATTTGTATGTTTGTACGTGCGCTGAGTATATGCGTGCGTATATATTAAATAATCGTTCTAACTGTTTTAGCAAGTTTATATTAAAATGATTATTATATACAAAAAATCATGCGTTTCTGTAGCTTGTTTTTATGATTCGTGAGCTAGATTTTTTTTTTCTTGTAATTTTATGTCTTTTCGACTTACGAAATTTTTTCTGTGCGTACAATCTTTCCTATAACAGCATGTTTATGTTTAATTAGAAGTACTTAGCTGCGTCCTATTATTATAGTTTTTATCTGGTAATAAGTGTCTTTATGCCATGCTTGATCTTGCTTTTCTTTTGGTAGTGATGGAACCAAATGACCAGTTTGAGGATTGATTGAAATTATAAATATAATGGTGGTTCTTAATTTGTGAAAGGAATTTCATCCAATATTACAGGAATATAACCAAGCATGTTTTGCAAATACTTCGTTTAAGATGAATATTTTCCATAAGCCCTTATAGTTTTTGCTACGTATGTGCAAAATAGTGTTTTTTATACATACAGCAGCTTTGATGGATAAAAATTCAAAACAGTACATGTACATTTTTTATAACTGTGTGTGTAAAAAATAGTAAACGCAACACGTGCGTAAACAAGTAATCCTTACAATCATGGATATTTTGTTTCACACCATACCCGTGCGAAATAGTACATTATGATACGGGTGTGGAAGGTGATTATTTACCGCATGAGACGTTTTTCGCACGAGCGAAGCGAG
>JAYJLV010001101.1:0-10550 GCA_036873485.1 Torymus texanus
TATTCGTCAATGGTTATCCTGAGTATTGCGGTCGTGCCTATTATGTAAAAAACGAAGTTTTTACATAGACAGGGGGGTTAGCGCGGCGAGCGAAGCAAGGTGCGCAGGGGGCACAGCCCTCCTAGTTTATTACATGAAAAAGAAAAATCCCGTCGTCGATTAGCACCGCAAGGGGGCAGAAACATGACAACGTTAAATAACATTAAAAAAAAGGAAAATCGATAAAAACATATAATAATAAATCAATATTAACAACCTAAATACAAAATAGTAATCTGTTCATCAGTTGATTTACTGTATAGTATTGACTTAAATCAAACTTTTATTTCACAACTAGTAGATTTGAACGATTATTTGGTTTAGTATCATGAACTTATTTATGGATTATTATCTTGTCACGACGGTGTTAAACAAAACATAACTGATTACCTCACTGTGTCTTCGAAACAGGAAGTCTATATTTAACAAGTCTGTCTTCTTATCATTCGGATTCTTTGAAATGGGAACATTAGGAATAAAATATTATCAAGTGAACCAAATTATAAAATATAATAAATTTTGTATTTTATCAATAAATTATAATGTCAGTACAAAATTATTTATAATCATTTTTTACAAATAATTTTCAGAAAATTTTTAATAATTTATTATGCCAAATTCCAGCTTAGGCATAGTCAAGTTCTAGTAACTATTTAAAGTCATTAAGTTTTAGTGTGTTCTCGAATCCATTTAATGTAACTCGAAATTCTTGTAAATACTGATGGGTAATTAGCGTCCGCACAGCCTTGCATTGTGTAACTTGAAATACCAATAACCTTGTCATACATAGTCAGTGGACCTCCCGAATCTCCCTGATTATAAAAATTAATTGTTATATACATTTACTCAATTAGGCTGTCACCACCCTTTTCATAGTCACGTATTGGGTCATACAAACCTTGCATATTCCTTTTGGTTTAGGATCATGAGCACAAATGTGAGAGCATGTGAGTTGATATTCAGCTTTTGAATACCTTTGATTGCAATATTCCAAAGTTTTAACAATAATTTCAGCTTTTTTTAATACTTTCGATGTCTCTGTATGTTGCTATAAAATAAACGACATTTTAAAATTATTAATATTACAAAAACACGATTAATTATTAAAATTATTTTGTTACTCACACCAGCTCGTCCAAATCCTGATATCACAACATTAGTGTCAGCTGAAACATCTTCGTCTTCATTAGGTAGGTTCGCAGGTGAAACGTTGTCGTTAAAAACGATTGGCTTTGTAAGCTTCATGAAATCATCGCCAAATGTAAGAAACAATATTCTTTGTAATAAAAAAAAAATTCTTTTTGTAAAAAATAAAATACAAAGTAAAAGATACCTTGAGTAAAGCAATATCATGTAACCAGGGATTTTTAATGTCAAAATCTTTATGTACATATATATCTGAAGCATAATGAGTGTAAAACGGTTTTCTCAGATCTGTTGTTCCACTAACTACTTGGAATTCATCAGCCGAAAATCTAACGAAAATATAAGACTAATATCAATAATACATATTATACACAAAAGTGTGCATGCATTATAATTTTAAAAATGTATAAATTGTAATCTAGACTTTAATTTGTTAAATTTAAAAAAATTAATTTCGATATTTACCCATCTAAACAATGTGCTGCTGTGAGAATATAACGTTCATCTATTATGGTGCCACCACAATGGTGATAGTCGCTGTCTACATTCTGTATCGAAACCTACAAAAGTAATTGTCTTTATATATGTAAATGTTAAAAAATATCATGACTTTATATTTGTGTAATTTCTTACTTGGTAAGGGAATTCCCCTCGCACTGCATCATCTCCATTTACAATTCGTTTCTGCCTTAGGTGTATTGATCTCACATCATGCGATTCCAAGCCTACGTAATTATTATGTCTAATGAATAATTCTCATTGTGTTATTTTTGCATTTTTAATTATGTATTGAAATGAATTAGTAGAGTTTCAAAGAACACATAAACAATCATAAAATAAATTAAATATAGTTACGTATGCGGAGGGCATCCACCCGTAACAATATAACACTGACGGTCGTGTCTATAACTTTTACTCATTCACTCAAGATGACTAAAGCTCATTGTTCTACGTTAACAACGGAGTAAACAGAAGTATTAGCGACGTTTTTGTATTAAAATTATAATTTTTATTTTAAAACAATTTAATATAACGTAAAAAAAATAAAAATATATTATTGAAATTATTATGAAAATTTACTTATCAATTAAATAAAACATTAAGAATAACAATTAATTATTACGTTAATTTAATTTATATTAAATATACAACGCGATAATCTTTGATATATCAAAAAATAAAGGTATATATTTAATTTGTGATAATACAATTTATTACATAATATACTGATATTGAATAAAAGAGTATTTTAAAGATTACCTTGAATAAACAGAACATGCAGAAGAAAGAGCCAAACGTGCACCGCCATATTCTAACCACGGACAACCGTTGTGAAAGACTGAGTCATTAGATTTTATACGTACCTTTTAAAGTCTGCGTCAACTTATTGACAGTAATTTAGTTAGTCATGATAAGATACATAGAGCAAATATTTCCTCTTTTTTCAAAGAAATTCGTTAGCACGCCTCAGTGAAAATATCAGATTTTATAGGTCTTTCATCAATAACTTAAAGAGATTATTATATTGACTAAATCAAATTAAATAGATTTTATGCATTTATGTGAGTATACTGGAAAGTTTTAAAGAAATCGTTCCATTATTCAGAGTGCGACCTAATATTTTTTTAATCTTTCTTGGAAATAGATATCAAACACATATATCAAATATAGAGTTGAATATTTGGTTATATTTCTATTAATATAAACTTTTTTTTCTCAAAGTTAATAATATTTTAATACATGCCACTGCAGTGTTTTTTTTTAAATATATTAATAATACTTAATATTATTTTTCATTACTGAATTAATAAAATTTATGAAAACAGTATAATCCACGTAGGAATCAATAAATAAATTTTTTTCGTGTTTAGACTTAATTATTGACCTATGCACCAATATGACATCATTAATATTTTTTACACACAAGCTTACTTTTTATCTGTGATTAATAAAACGAAAAACAACTTTAATCAAATATACTATCATTAATAATTTAAATATGAGGATGAAGTTTCGCCATTAAACTTGTTCTTTTACTCATAATATAGTATTCTTTGACTGATCAAATTTTTTAGTATTTTATGATCTTTTATACTTACTCTGTTATATAAAAATCGCATTAAGGAAGTTCTAAAAATAAATTTGTTTCGCTATTTCACATATTTACATATTGATACCTACATCGGTCAATGACTTATTGATCATTTTACTATAATCAATATCAACACTGTCAGAAAACTTCCATGTGTATATAGGTATGCCATGTGTACCTTTAGAAACGCAAATGTAAATAATACGTTACACCTATATATATATGAAAGTTTTCTGACAATTATATTTTTAAGTAATTACATAAGATACCCAACATAAAATAAAGCCTGTAGTAATTGTTGTATTCACATAAATGTATTTTAACTGATAACATACATATAAAGAAAACAATAAAATATATAGTTTACTCAAGTCTATAATAAAACTATCTTTCCGTGGTTAACAACACGCAGTCTTTCAATTCCTTTAATGAAGTCTAACAAAAAATTAGAATTTATTTACAAATAAAACGTCTTTTTCTTGGAAAATTATCCATTCTCAGAAATTTTTTTTATTACAATCTCATGATACTCACTAGAATTTATTCAGAAAGAAGTTTTACAAATTTCTTCTTATTACAAAGTAAATTCCCAGCAATACCATCTTCCTGCCTTTCGACTACTCTTATTTCACGAAGATTGAAATACCCAGAACCATTCGTAAATGCATATTAAAACTAAAGTATACCTATACGCGTGTCGCCGAAGATTTCCCCGAACTAATTTAAACTCAAACCCTATACACATTACACTCACTCTCTTTCTCTCACGAAACCTGCACCGCACATTACCGGCATAAAACAAAGTAAAAACGTGCACGGAATCGCACAACTCTGCGAAACAACACGGAAAATTCGTGAACAAGTATATATATATATATATACACATACACAAACACATACACTACAGTGTGTATATATATATATACCTATAGGTATACGCTCGTCTTGACCCGAGGACGGCCGGTGAACTCCTCGCGCACAGCGGGGCTATTAAGCTCTCCCCAGACGTGTACGGATCATGCTTGAAATTCCTCTGAGAGAGAGAGAGAGGGAGAGAGCGCGCACACAGGGGATAAGAAAATACTCATCATCTCAAGAGCTACTCGCAGGCAGCTAGCGTCGGACTGAACTGGAGACTGATACGATTCTAAATGCCAAAGCGGACACGGAAAATGCCGAGAGAGAGAAAGAGGGAGAGAGAGATAGAGCTTGTGAATTAAAAATGAAAATCTGACGTTTATAATGGTTTAATGTTTTGTTTTCGTTCGTGTCATGATTTGTACTGATTGTTTTAGTGAGTATTAAGTTAGTGAAATTATAGATGACTGAAATTTTTGAATTATTGAATAAATGAATGTAGGTAATTTAAAACAACGATATAATTAGACGTAATCTCTTGTTTTGCTACTATAATACGTATATTAAAACTGTTTTTCTTTTATAAAAAAAATATTAAAAATAAATAATTTTACAGTTGAAAGCACATGTTTCAGCAAAGTCTGACAGTTACGTACTCCAAATAGTTCAAAACAATACGTGCGAGTACTTATACACATTTAATACACTTATATACACTTATACGCTGAACACATTTAAATTAACTGCTTATTAAAATTCACCGTAACTCAACAAGTATTTTATTTCAAGACTATATGAAACTGGCGCGTAAATAAAAGAGTAATCGTCAAAGCAAGTCTTATCGCACCTTAAAAAGGAAATTTCACTGACCTCGTTAAAAAATGGCGCGAAAATGAGAGGCTCACTATATATACATAAATTGTCTTTTTCAGCTCTTTTTTCAAGCGCTCGCTTTCGTCTTTGCACTTTTTACAAGGCATAATGGAAAATTAAAATTTTTTCATTACATTTCTATTGTTCTTTGTGCATACGCGTCTGGCGATATTACAAAGTTATAATATTCGAGCCTGTGCACGAGAAATTCCAGATTAATTATTTAAATTTTCTCTTCTAATTTTATGTATCAAATTGAAATTACGATATAATTTAATAATAAAGCTAAATATATATACTTTTTATTAGTCAGTATTTCACTTTTTATGCATATTTCTAAAATCAATCGAATTATGTGATTATATATATGTATTTTAATAGTTCATATCTGGTTGGGTAGGACAACCCACGCTCTGTAACACAGTATATTTACCGTCTAATTGAATTTATTATTGAACTTTGAGTTTATCAGCTTCTTTATTAATAAGTGTTGCAGCATAAAGCAGCTTCCGTTTTCATCGAGTTTTCTCGAAAACTTTATACTAATATTGTTACAGCATACCGTCACTTACAACTCTATAAACTTTTGTTGTGAGCGCACACCTTAACCCATAACCCATAACCCACACCTGACGGTTTATTGTAATTGTCTAATATCTACAAAAAATACTCCTATGCAAAAATAGAGATGAAGTTTAATTTCATAATTTTTCTAAATTTAATCTTTGAAATCTATGCTATCGTTAGAGAATAAAAAAAAGTATCATATTTTTGTTTAAATGACCAAATTAACAAAAGCGAAAAATTCATTGAAAATCAACGTCTACTAATTTTTTCAATATTTGTTAATGATACTTTAAATGGCAAAAAAGAAATAACATTCTCGCTATTCTCATCGCCAACTAAAAGTTCAACTTCATATCTTAATTTAAAAAAAAAGCCACTCAGATTATACACAGATCAGGTTCGCTATAATATAATCCCAACTTAAACAAACAAACAAAATCTTCACCATCATCCACCTTATACATCACCTTTCTCGGCTATTAAATTCCAAAACCACATTCCACTCCCCATCCATCAATTTAAAAGCAAAAAAAAGAAAACGACGCTCCCTTCCGCATAATCCCGCGTCGCTGTAAAAGTGCAAACCTCCGTCGTCGTCGCGCAAGACAAAGCCCTCGTAGCAATATATACACACACACACTCACCCTTGGCATCATCATCCGCGTGAAAGGACGTTCATCCCGGGGGCTCTCGACCTCTCTTTCTCTCTCTCTCCCAGTAAAATTATAGTTCCGAGGCTGTACGTGGAGGGATCGATCGGCGCGCCTAGTCGACGCCTCACTCTCTCTCTCTCTCTCTCTCTCTCTCTCTCTCTCTCTCTCTCTCTCTCTCTCTCTCTTCGCACCTATACACACAGACATCACGAGAGGCTCTTATTATGTGGGAGGTGGCCGTGCACGCTGGCAAAGTGTCACGAGCGTTGATTGCGCCGTTGTGGTAGATAGTATGTGTGTGTGTCTGTATATATATATATATATATATATAGAGTCTCTTTGTCCGACGTCGAACGAAGGATGCTGCGTCGTGTATCGTTAGGCCGGTTTTTTTTTGCAGGGAGGTTTAATTATGTGGTGAAAGGAGCGTGATGGATTTGGTGAGAATAGAAAGGGGAGGGGTCGGTGAACTGATATGAAGGGAGATTAGATCAAGAGTGATGCGATAGTTTTTGCAGAGTTCCGATGGAGTAGGTTGCACCCCTTCCCAGGGGGGGTTTTTTTTTTAATTCAAGCAGTGGAAGTGGATTAAATCATGGTTGGATTACGGTTGCGCGCGAGGTGTAATGGAAATCTTCGCTTTGCTTAATGTAATTATAATATTTTTTGGAGAGGAGATTTGGAGGTCAGTGCGCCGGTGAATGATTAGTGGGAAGATATATCTTATCTTTGGAGTAAAGTTATTTTTAAATTAATGGTGCTGTGATAATTGTATTAAAATGTCATGTTGATACAAAATTTAAAAAAGACAGGATAAACCAAAAAAACGTTACATTTCATAATACAAATAATGGTAAAATAATTTTCATATTTTTTTCATGACACTTAATATACACTTATAGCTACGGTCGTACCTACAATTATACAATAGCGATATTATCTCGAGCCATAAATTATGTAACGACCAAACAAACAACTGTAATTGGACGAATAAACATAAAACAGAGACACAAACAAAAGCTACTTTTCACCTTTTATTAACCAACTCGAGAATTTTCTACAGAGCAAACTACTTTAAAAATCACAATAGTCACAATCACACTTGACTAACCGAATCTAATAAGTCGCTGAATAACACTTTATACACACACACACGCACACACACATACACGTATATATACATATTTTGATGCAAATAGGCTATTCAGCATGGCGTGGCATCAAAGCCAAGCTGATTGATAATCCATCTTGAGCACAAACAGTCGGCACTCACGGGACTGAATTAATTAGCTCTTTCTCTCTCCCTCTCTCTCTTTCTCTCGAGCTACTACTGCGATCGACAGTGGCAATTAAAACGCATAACACAGAGAACACGCAATCTTGCGTTTCGAGATCTTTTTTTTTCTCCTTTGTTTACAATGCAATCTTTATATTTCCACTTCCATATTAAAGTACATGAGAGCAAGATGAAAAATCACCAACTTACAAGAATATTTTTTTTTTCTTCTTTCACAGTCGTCCGCGCCGTACAAGAGGAAAGACGCCTGCACACGTATAGCTACCATGAAAAGCATCGCTCTCGCGTGTTCTTTTCATCCCCGACGTTAAATACACGTACCAGGATATCCCTTTTCGTAATAGCACTCGATTCATCGTTTTTAATCCATTTGATAAATTTCACTCCCTCTCTCTCTCTCACACTCCATCGCGAGTGAAAGCAAGTAGTCGCGGATTTCCACTGCAACGCGGTACGTATGTTTTCTTTAATTAAGAGGCAGAGCGAGAGGATACAGCGCAGAATCGGAATGCACCTCGTGTATATATACTGCTGCTGGCTTTTGTTCGTGAGGATTTAATTGCGTCTGTGGCAGCTACTACTACTGCTGTTGCTCGGGCTTCGGGGTTAGTTCCAGCACGGGTTCTTGGTTTTGCAATGTTCTGGACATGCGCTCTTACTGCTGCTACTGCTGCTTCTATTACTGGTCTGTAGGATTTTCGTTAGAAAGCTGAAGGTGCCTGGACATTCCTGGAAATACGAGGAACAGTTATGCGTATTCGATTAAGCGGAGTTCCGCGTACGGAGAGGAAATAATGTAAATGTAATTTTCTTGGTATGAGGGTAAAATTAAATTTTAAAGAAAAAAGGGGGGGTTTTTTTAATCAAATTTCAAATAATGTAATATTTTTATATCAATGTTTGAAATAAGAAGGTTCTTGTTTAAAATAAATAGGTTATTTTATATATCCACACTTGTCAGGAATTTTCGGAGAATTATATGCTTTTGATTTTTATCAATATTACTTAAACAAATATAAGAAAACTCCGGTTTCGATTGAAACATACTGACAATTCCGTAAATCAATTTATTTTCTAAGATAGTATTTTTCCACTCCCAAAAGTTGCGTCATCATAGATTTTATATCATAGAATGAAAAGATATCGAAAGAAAATTTTTATGCCTTATTTACTCTAGGTATACAAAACTTTGAAAAAATTCAGAATCAAATTGGTCAAATATAAATAAAGATTTTAAATTAAGACTCGAGACAGCTTTTTATATAATACTGATTATAGGGTTACCTCGATTATGCAATCTCTTAAATACAGACCTACTAAAAATTAATGACTTATATATTATTCACATTTAATATATTAATACAAAAGGTGTAGCTCTATATCCAAATTAAAATTTCATCAAACATCAATCGTAATTACCAATTTTCATATACTTTACGTACAACCCTTACTATTCCACCCACACATACACGAATAACTCCCATCGCACCTCATACACACCAAAATACACCCAAACCACATTGCCCTACACTCTCAACCCCAACATCCACCCACTCCACAACTTCACGTTACAAGAACTTGTAACTCTCACATTACTACCCACCTCTTCGACAGGCTTCAGCTGCTGTTCAATAAAAGGTACGAGTCGAGGCATCCTATGTAGTATATACGGAGGTCCGAGTACCCAGGTACTACCAGTCTGTGCGCTCGCCAAGAGATGAGCAATCGCAGTTCCGACACGGCCACGATCCTTCATCCTACAGATATACGGAAGTTAACGTTGTAAGGGGTTTGTTGTGTAGAGTGAATTTTGAAGATTGGATTTCGTGAAGTGTATACATGTTATTTATGTGGAAGGTTTGTTTAGAATATCCCTGGTGGAAATTATAACCGTACTGGAGAAAAACCGTTTCATCGCAGGTGATTAACTGGCCATTTTCCCTACCCATTTACTAGGATTCTGGCCATTTCGCGATAGACAAATTTCTACCAGGGATGAGGAATTTTTTATCAAGAAGACGACGAATCGGTTAAAAAATTCTTAAATTTGATGCATCAGCTGGAGAGTTAGTTTCATTCGTGTAGATGACTTTTTAGGTAATTATTTTAATATTTCAAGTTAAAATTCATTATCTAAGAAGATTTTATAAAATACCAAAATCTTACTACGACATTGAAAGAAGTTTTCCATGTCAATAAATTTAACAACGACAGCATTTCCGCAACTGGAACTCTAATGACCAAGCTTATAGCATATTAGGAACATTTCATTAACGAAAACGCATTATACCTTAATTTCATTCACCCAGTCTTTCTCTCTCTCTCTCTCTCTCTCTCTCTCAATCAATCACAGGTCCATCCCCCATGGAACACTTAATTTTCCGAATCACAATGCATCACGTCGTCCTTGACACAATCCTGTTGTAAGATTACAGAAAAAAAATCTACTTCCCGTTTCTATATCCGCATATTCAGCTCAATATAAATGCAATCACCGTGTCGAATTGATCAACAACGGCCGCCTCGCGTATATATCCACTTGTATATATCGGAAAAGAAATCAATCGCCATCGTATATACGTCGCTACGGCTATAGACATTCGCATCTGTACCGCATCATCGGCTTTTGTGC
This sequence comes from Torymus texanus, assembly GCA_036873485.1. Classification (NCBI taxonomy): domain Eukaryota; kingdom Metazoa; phylum Arthropoda; class Insecta; order Hymenoptera; family Torymidae; genus Torymus; species Torymus texanus. The sequence goes on from JAYJLV010001101.1 coordinate 10,158, forward strand.
CTGTATATATAATTGAGTGGTAGAACGATTCGCGCAGTAGCAGCAGCTGTACATGTTTCTTCTCTCGTCAATATTATACCGCTCTGTGTTACTGCTGTTATTATATTTTTATTGAATTTTCTTAATTCTTTTTTTATATAATAACTATAACCCCTTTTGATATCAAAGTTATTAAAATTTCAAGACAAACATCTTATGATTTCCGCGCCCTACTGTTAATTAAACTCGCGAATTTTTCTAATTAAAATGTGCATTCTTCCCTAAGATAACCGAAACCTCGCCGGAAGAAGAAGAAGAGAAGGGAAAAAAAGACCCATCTCTCTCTCTCTCTCTCTCTCTCTCTCTCTCTCTCTCTCTCTCTCTCGCTCTCTCTCTCTCTCTCTCTCTCTCTCT
>JAYJLV010001112.1:0-10549 GCA_036873485.1 Torymus texanus
TCCTCCTCTTTCGATCTAGCAGGTCAAAAAAATATTAAAAATATAGTTTTTGAGATATAACACGTTTTATGTTTTTCCAAGGCCAAATTTAGAAAATTTTGGAAAACTAATAGCACCATTGGAAAGCTGAGAAAAAAATACATCGAAATCACTGGGTGATTATTTTTTTTAGATACATTTTAGTCCTTAAAACACAAGCTACAAACAACATGATTCGGCGCTCGCGCGCCGCGCTTGGAGGTCTGACGTGAAACACCTCATATGTTATATTTACATATATAATTTGTACATGCACGTACATGTACGAAAATTTTAAATGCTACTCGCGAAGTTAAATTGCGCGCCAATCTTAAGCCTAAAGGTACCGCGGGCGCTACGTGACGTAGCTGAACGACGGGCGCGGGTCGCGGGGCGATGCGATGCTGCTTAAGCTGTCGTCTGCTCAATACGCCCATGTTTTGGTTTTCCTTCTCGGTTGCGCCATGTCGAGGTTAGCCGCGTTGTTTATTTGCACAGATATTTACTGAAGTATAGAGTTGTATCTTCTCTTCGTACAAAGATTCAATCAGCTGAATATTAGGTAAGTATAAATAAATTGAATAAAACCAGTTGTGTAAAGAATAGATACTTTGTATATTTTCTTTTTCAGATCCAGAGCACTAATCACAGATAGATGGCATCCAGACAGTTATCAAAACAGACTGAATAATTATAAAAAATATGTAAATCATCCAACTGGTTAACGGCTATAGCTCCTTTCTGTGATAGCATTTATCTAGTAAGTCTGCATATATTACTTTCTTCTAAATCAACCGTTCTTTTCTAAATAAAGCATTTTTAATTTTTCCTTGTTCTAATCAAAATGTTTCCTCATATATCTCATGCACTGTAACTTTTTCATTACTCTTTCTTCACGCGATTTGCTTTCATCACATTAGACTAGGTTTCAGAATAACCATTTCCACTATATATATCTTTTTTGTGATTTTTTCAATATTTATAGTCATATCAGTATTTTCTATTCTGTCAACTGATTTCAAATAATTTCTTTTATAGATGAGGTTGTGCATACTGAACTAGTCATCACATTGTGCCATTGCTTGATTTAACAGGATAATAATTAAATACTGCCTGAATCGTATTTTGACAGCTACGTACATGTTCATACAGGATAATCGTAAGTCATATCTATTCTTGTAATATAAAAAAATGTTAACTAAAACTAACTATTTTATATATTTCAGAAAGGAGAAAAATTTATTTTAAATAACTTGATGATCTTGTTACGTCCGCGACGTATCTTTACAATTATAAATACCTCCACCAGTAATTTTTTGACGCGAAAAACGATGCGAGTGCGAATTTATGTGACGGAGTGTTTCATCCACGTGACACCGTGGCATGGTGTATCATCACGCAACATAATACACTTCTTTAATCTCACTTTATATACACTCAGCATATATACGCTATAGCATTTTTCATTGAACTTAAAACGATATGCGGCCATTTAAAATTACCAAATAAGATGATCTCGATCATCTAAATTATTGTATAAATGAAGCGATGTGCGTCATACGTGTCAGTCGCTGTAAAGTCAAAACGCGAACTCCTTCGGCCCCTGGCGATAAACGAGGGAAAAGTAATCAACCAAGAATAATTACGAGTAAAGTATAAAGAATTATCAATTTACGCAAAATCTAAGAGAAGTTTATTAAAAGTGTAAGAAAAATTATAAAGTATATTTACAAGAGAACTACAATTTATAAAGTATATTACACAACTATAAGTATTATACACTGCAGAGTTTTAAGAGCATCTGCCAATAACAATTGTATAATGGTATATACAATAAATGCTTCCCCAAATTTCAGACTTAACAATGTTGTAGACTCATTGAAATTCGGCGTTCCCAATTTACTTTTGACATGTTTTACAAGTGTATGTCACAATTGTTACAGGCACGCTTTGTAATTGGTTAGTTGCAGTAAAAACGAATTGGCAATTGGTAATGAAGTTGTATTACTTTCCTTATGTAACAGTATACATGATAAGTAAAGCAAAAAATATCGGAGAAAAAATTTTCGAAGCCAGATTTAAATTCTGTTTATTCGATTGATAACGCCGCAGAATAAATTGCTATGGAATATTATTTAAATGATGACTTTTATTAGTCCAATCAAATTTGATGTTATTACAGTTAAAATTACTAAAGAAAGAGAGAAAAAACTTCAACATTTTCTTACATGAAGTTTGAAAGAAACGTGCAAAGTCCTTAGACATGAAAATTCAGATCTAAGAATTGGAAAGTCAAAGTTTTGCAGTTTGCGACCAAAATTTGTCATACATAGTTGTATGAAAGGAGTTTTTCTATCCTTCTATTGTGCAAATTTCGTTATATTTTTATCGAGTTTGATTAATTTAAGAGGAGTCAAGTTTCTAAGTTATAAGAAACTCGTTCAGAAATAATAAGAGCAACAATGTATTCATACCCAACTGATTCATGTTATCATGCGAATGTTAAGTGTGTTTGGAGAGTAGGAGAATTACTTTTGATACACTGAAACTGCAAAGTGAACTGCAAGAAAACGCAGACAGAATTACTTATGCGCCGTGGAACAACGGTAATTTAGTAGAAAAAACATTATGTATCGATGGTTTTACACATTAATTTTCTGTTTGGACCATAAATACAAGAATTCAGATATTCATTGACGTGAAAGATATTCAACGAAAATATATTAAAGAAGAAGGTGAAAATACTGAAATAAGGCAGATCATTTGATTACTCAAATAGACTTTGCTGAAAATTGGGCTGTCATTCTCAATAAAGTAGTTCAAGCAGAAATTTATGAATGTTAGTGACGACAGAAAACACGATTTAGTGTTTGCTATGAAAAAATCGTTATTCATTTTAAAGAAAATTCTTGTATTTCAATCAACTAATCGCTATTGTTATTAGGCGGAGCTGCTAGCAACTTTAAAACTGATTGTAGCTGTTTGAATTGACACGAGCATCATATGATATAAAATGGTCGTTTTCGGCTACTGTACACGGTATAGAAACTGTAGGTTGTGTGGGTAAACTTGTAAAGCATTCTGCTTCTTCGCGCAATCTTTAAAACCTTGTTGAAGAATCTATTCAAATTGTTGATGATTTTGTAAAACGTGTTCAAAATTATACTATCGCAATTAAAATTATTCGTTTGCAAGATGTTGACATAGAAAAATATAAAAGAAACTGAAAAGGTTGATTTTGTAAGTGCCAAAATATCATAGAATTTGAAAAACTCATATCTGTGTTTAACAAACCCGTAAAGATATACCACACTGCTTTATAGTCAAAACTGCTAATCATGCGCTTACCGACGTTAATATAAAGAAAAAGAAAATCAATGACACTCATAACATGAAAAATCCTTATTGAGTTATAGAAATAAAGATTATTTTTTTTTTTTTATTCAAAGCAAATTGAAACCTATTTGGTTGATTCTGCTTACAATTATTTATACCTAGATATGTTTAGAATAGCTTAAGATGATATACAAAAATGGAAAAGTATTGGCGATAGTTTACAATAATTTTTCGTAGTCATCGGTGCAAATCGTACAATTTTTTACAATTAGTGCGGACAAGGTATTATCGTTTTAAAAGAAGACAATTATATTTTTAACTAACATTTTTTGAAAAAATTCGTATATACAAAGACAAGCATTTATGTTTGGAGAAGCTATTAGTGATTCAATATTTAAAGGGAGTTGTAATTTTATTTTGAATAGTTTTTTTAAAAGGGAAGTCCTATGTTCTTCATACAGTTGACATTGCCAAATCACATGATTTAGATCATCGGGAACCATTAGGTCGCATTTACAGTTCGGATTTTCTAATATGTTTATACGGGCAAGCGAGGAGGCTAAATTCTAATGGTCTGATTTCATTCTATTGACTGTTACAATGAAGTCTCTACCATAATCAACTTTTCTGTACCAAGGAAAGTGGGAGGGTCCAAAGTAGAGCTCAAAATACTTTCGACCCTTGCACTGTCCCTGAGCCAGCAAGCTGTTTGTTGTTTTAGACTTGGCTGATTTGTTGAAGATGGTAATGAAATCTGAAAAGGGTATTTTGGGTACATCTATAGTATCATTAAATGTGGCTAACGTTGCTAATCTATCAGCTTCCTCGTTGCCATGAATGCCTCTGTGGGATGGAATCCAAAATAACTGAAGGTGATTTTTGTTCTCTTTTTTATATTTTACATACTTCTTTTTGGCTTCTAAAACGAAAGGGTTGGTTAAAACTCCATAATTAATGGATTGTAAGGATTCCAAGGAACTGAGGGAATCCGAAAAAATGATAGTGTCTCTTTCTTTGTTATTAAGTGCGAGGTCGAGGGCATCAAGGAGTGCAATACATTCTGCCGTGTATACTGATGCTTGAGAATTGATTTTCTTTAATATTCTCACATTTTCATTTAGACTTACGCACGCAGACCCGACACTATTTTCCGATTTACTGCCGTCAGTGAATATAAGCAAAGTCTGTTTGCAAAATATTTGTCGATTAAGCGTTGAGGGTTTTCACTTTTGTTCAGCTTATGGCCAAAATTAATGTGTACGGGAAGCTGAGTGTAGAGAGTATTATATTCAGTACAGTATACATTAAAATTACTGTTGGAAATAATTTGTGTGAAGTATTTGGATGATGTGAGTATACATTCATTAAGAGTAGTTCGGGTTTTGGGTACTTTTTTTTTGCTAATATTTAGATATTTGATAATGGGCCTGTTCAGTTGAATATTTTCATTAGACATTATTTTACATACAAAGGTTTGACCTAACTGGTTTGAACGCTCCTGAAGTGTTTGTAAATTAGATTCTGCTAAGATGATATTAATCAGGGTACTTCGTCGTAAGCCAAGGGCTATTCGCGCGGCCATATTTTGAATTTTTTCTAGTTTTTCCTGAAGAACCTTATTTTTTGGATAGTAAATAAAAATACCATAGTCCAGAATAGAGCGGATGTAACTTTTATACAAAATAATTAGTGTATTTGGGTCGGAGCCCCACCAAGTTCCGCATAGAAATTTGGCAATGTTTATGGCTCTCATGCATTTTTGTGAAACTGTTTCAACGTGATAAATGAAGGATAGTTTGTGATCGAAGTCAATGCCAAGGAAACGAACAGATTTGCATGACTTTATCGCATGCCTTCCGACTATAACTTCAGTGTTACCCGGTGGATATTTTTTCTATTGAAATGCAGAAATTGGGTTCTTTGTGGAGTTCCATTATTTTTTTTACTTTATTGAGTGATTTGAATTTGATGTAGATGCTGATATCATCGGAAAATTCAGAAACTACAATTCGTTTAGGTAAAGTGGTGATTTTGCGGACATATATTAAGTATAAAATCGGGCTAAGAACACCTCCTTGAGGCACACCTTTGTACACGAGGCGAGGTTCCTCAAGAGAGTCGCTTGTTAATATTTTTCTTTCATGGGTGAGGAAATGTATAAAATTTATTAGATTCTCTGAACAATTAATTTCTTCCAGGGAGGATAGAAGAATGACGGTGTTAATGTTATCGAAGGCCCCCTTTACATCTAGAAAAACAGCCAACACTAATTGTTTTTCAAGAAATGCTTCATCTACTGTAACAGAGGGATTCGTAAGATTATCGTAACATGAGTTACCGCGACGGAAGCCATGTTGAGACACGGGGAGTAGATTGTGAAACTCAACCCACCATACCAGTCTATTTTTTATTAAAGTCTCGAAAAGTTTAGTTGTTGAGGATGTCAAAGAGATAGGTCTAAGTGTGCCATCTGACTTGTGGATAAAGTGCATGAAGGAGAATTTCCAACAATTGGGGTAAATTTTTGTAGCGTATAGTTCATTAAAAATGTCGAGTAATAATAGCTTAAATTTGCATGGAAGTTGTTCAAGGACTTCAAAGTTAATGACATCAATGCCTGGGGAAGATCTTGTATTCTTAGAGTCTAGAGCACTATTAAACTCAGAAAAGCTAAAGGGATCATCGAAAAAGGGGTTGGTATTACTAGATGGGATGTCATTCTGATTGGTTTCGGCCCATGGGGGAGAGATTTTGTGAAGAGCCGTATCGATTTTCTTTTTATTTTAGGTTGGATGGGCTGTTTTGAGAAGATATTTGAGACCATTTATTTTTAAAGATTTTATAATTTCTCCATACGTATTCCAGATTAGTATTAAAGTCAATAGTTTCTGCGAATTTCCGAAAGGATTCTCTTTTCTTTGTTTTAAAAGTTTTGATGGCTATTGCGCAACATCTCTTATAATTAATCAGGTCTTCGAGGTTGTTGGAGAATTGTCACTTTTTGAATGCTGCATTGCGGAGTCTTTTAACTCTATCACAATCATTATCCCACCAAGGTACCAGGTTATTAACTGAGCGTTTGTGAGATTTTTTTCTAGGAGTAGAAGATACTAGAGCTGAGGTAAGAGTCTATAAATGTATCGTATTTCTCGCATGCAGAGTTGTTCTCATATTCATCGGATAAGAATTTTGTATAATGAATATTGCTTAGACTGTTTGAAAATTTGATCCAATTAGTGCGTTTAGATTTTAGCTTGAAGGTTTTTTTTGCATAGGAGCTTTTTCGTGCATTTACGTTTACAAAAATAGGGTAATGGTCAGAGCCCCAGGTCTCGTCGTTAACAGAAACGAAAATTTTATCGGATATATTAGTAAAAGACATGACAAGATGTTAGAATTACTGTTATTATAAGAATTTGAGCGCGTGATTGTATTGATATTGTGAATGAAACGATCATTGGATTCGATTGCGGTTTCAAAATACATGCCGTTCTTGTCGGTTTGTTTACAACTCCAGATTGTGTAGTCCGCGTTGAAGTCGCCTACTAAGATACTATTGTTATTAGTATTTATATTACGTAACGTATGTACGTATCTTGTGGTAAAGTTTGACCTGGCGTTCTGTAACATGCTAATATGTCTAGCGAAGGATTAGTATTATTTAAATGAATACCGCAAATTTCGACAGATTTGTCAGGGATATTGTCAATTGCAATTTCTTTATAAGCAATAGACTTGCGGATGAGAAAGAGAATGCCACCACTTCTTTTGTCACCTGAAGAGAGTTTTCTATCTTTCCGAAAAGTAACGAAGCCTGGAAATTTCACAGTGTCCGTTGCGGTGAGCCAAGTTTCGACGAAGATGAGGATGTCAAATTCTTGGAGTATGTTTTCAATGTCGTATTTTTTGGATTGAAAGCTTCGAGTATTCCAATAAAATATCCGCAAGTTGTTGTTATTTTTAGTTGATATTTGTGCATTAGCCATTATAGGTAAATAGGATTATTCTTGGTTTGAAGTAGAGTAATAACTGCATGAATCTCCTAGTTCCATGTTGTTTAGACGGACTGTGATTCTCTGAATACGATGCTTTAGTTTATTATCTAATATGTACTTATTTATTTCGCGTAACGTGGACGCCAGCGAAGGCAGGTTGTGTGTGAAAGTACTCGCTATTTCATTAACGTTTCTTTGTCCGTACGATTGTTTTAAGAAGTCTACTATCTGGCTATAATTTATTGCAAGGTTTACCTCATTCGTCATAATGAACTCTTTTGCTGGAGAGAGTTGATCGATAATAGTTTCTTCAGAAATCGTTAGGTCTTGGTCTATTTTAGGTTTTTTCAGTGGTTGTTTAACTTTGGTCTTCGCTTCATAAGATGTAGAGCCACTTTGGCATAAGTTCGACAAAAAGGACGAGCTAGGCGGAGCCCGTTTAGCCTTTGGACATGGTGGAGGCATCGTGTCATCTTTTTGTTTTTCATTTACTTGAGTTGAGACTGTATTGATGGAGATGGAACTGGTTGACGTGTTATCAGAAATAGTTGTTTTCTGTGTTTGGCTTGCTTCTGGAACGAGATTGGGAAACAATAGCGAGGAGGCAGGCGTCTCATTAATCTGCGACGAGTTATCGTGATTTTGACAGTGCTTAGCTAGGTATCCTTCTTCCTTACACAAGAACTGACTTTTTCTGTCGATAAGTAGATGTTATAAGTAGTATTGTCAACTGTGATCGGAAGGCTTGGAGGCAACTTGGGGACATCATCAGGTTGGATGTAAATCTGTCTTCTAAAGCTTAGTAGATGCGTAAAGCCTTCATCGTGGATACAAAATCTGATATAAGTCATATTTGAGGTTGGTTTGATTTGACATTTAGTCAATTCATCGATTATTAAGTGGTTTGGAATGATTGGATGTACATTGGAAATGATTATACGCTTGGCCTTAGAAATCAGAGGTCTGATTTCTAAGTCCTGTCCTCCAATAATTATTTTAGTATGATTAGTAATGAGTTTATCAACGGTGTCTTTGTGGTTTAAATACATACAGACTCGTCCATGAGATATTCGTGAGATAAATCTTACATGGATAGGAGGAATGATTTTACCAAGAGCTCGTGCATAATCTGACACTGGAACACCTTCGACTGAATCTATTACAATTGCCTGTTCTTTGGTAGGAGTTTGAACTTGCTGGCATATGAGACTTTTGCGGTTGTTTGAGATGAACTTGGAGTAGTTGCCATTGTTGAGTTTTACTCAAAGAGCTCCTGAGGGCAGAGGCTCTTTGGGAAGAAAGCGGCCGCTATGCAGCCTTTTAGAGTGGAAAATAATTCTACGGGACACCAATCACTATGAATTCACTACATAACTATTTCTATTAAGTAAACTATTATCGAAAAGTAAATACTCGTCGGAGCTACTCGTAAACACGTCTGAACGCTACGAAGACTCACGTATTAATCTAAAGATTATTTATTGCGAATATGTATACCGTGCAAGTTTATATAAAATGCACATATTTAGACATTACGCATGTGTACAAGTCTATTTATAACGACTCTTAGCTGATCTCGACCATAAGGCGTAAAAAAAATTTAGTATTTAAAAAAAAATATTTTTTTTATAAAGTAAAGAAAATAGGAGGTCTGACACAGATATTTGAGTAGTAATTCATATCCCAAGAGATAATTCATTGAAAAAATGGGTATTTTGAGAAAAATGCATTTTTTTATTTCTATGCCTATAGCATGCAAAGGGTAGATGGGGACGCTGAACTGAATATAACCACGAATAATTTTACTCAATAGCTCTCAGCACTCGTAAAATGACAGTAGTTTTATTACGATCTTGAAAAATAAAATTTCAAAGTTACGATTTTGTGAAAAATATTTAACATTGACAACTAGATCCAATTTTAGAATAACACAGCCCCATAAAAAAAAAGTTGTATGTGCGATAGATAACACCATAATATCCATACGTTTTCGAGGTCACTGAATCCGAATCCGAGGTCCGTTTGACTCGGTTAGGTCAGGGTAAAGGTCAGGTCAAGGTCGAATCTAGAAAATTCACTGTAATCCAAGTAAATCAGTATATTTACATGTTTTTGGGGTCGCTGAATCCGAATCCGAGGTCCATTTGACCAGGTCAGGTCAGGGTCAAAGTCAGGTCAAGGTCAAATGCCGAAAAAGCATTGCAAATAATGTTAACCAGTATATTTAAATATTTTTGGGATCCATACTCTCAAAGAGAAAAATTGTTCTTTCATAAATGATGTTAAATATTCTGCTTTATCTTTTGGCAGACCTAGATCTCTCTCGAGGTCATTCAATTGCTCCTTTGAAATTTGTTTTGGAGATTTATCTTTCACATTATAAGGAGTACAATCTTCGTCATCATCAGAGAATGCATCATCGCTCTCTTTAAATTCCTCTTTATCGGTGATTACACTTTCTTTGAATTCTTCATTGCCCGTTACGATTGGGGTGCTTGTTTAACGTCCCCTTGCCTCTCACGTTACATGGTGCTTGATTTGTTTCGGAGTGTATATTCCACAGCAAAATGTGTGAAACGCAAAAGCAAACTATTCCTTAGATCGTTTTGTGATAAACGAGTCCGGTATAGTAAAGAAATTAAATGAGAAAATGCTCTTTGAGTGTATGGATTCCAAAAACATGTAAATATACTGGTTAACTTTGTTTGCAATCCATTTTCTGGATTTGACCTTGACTTGACCTTGACCCTGACCTAACCCGGTCATACGGGCCTCGGATTCGGATTCCGCGACCTCGAAAACGTATGGATATTATGGTGTTATTTTTTGCACATACAACTTTTTTTATGGAGCTGTGTAGTCGAAAAAGAAAGATACGTCTCGAATTATTTTTAGAGAAGAACAGGTTTACTTTGATTCGAAAGTCATACTTTTGCTGTTCTATTTGAGATGGATTCTGTTACTTATTACACACTGAAAAATTTGGCAGTCCAGTTTTTGCGCCCGTAGTGCGTCAAATATTTTAAGTGTAGGTGTGACGTCTTAATTTCACGAGGTGTTTATAATTTAGTAATACTAATCCCTAAGGTAAATATTACTTTGCTCCTTTTTAGGCAGAACTTACGTTCTATACCAGGGATGGAGCTTTTTAATGCAAGTGAGTCTAAATTTGAGATTGGGAAAAGGGATTGAACCGTAGT
>JAYJLV010001123.1:0-10548 GCA_036873485.1 Torymus texanus
AATGATAAAAAAAATTTGAACCCTTAAAAATATATATGGGCTTTGTTATTAAAGAATTTATTCACTACCTTTTTTTTTTAGATTCAACCATAGCTTGTCCCCTAAAACAGTGCATTTTTTATGTTCAATTTTAAACTTTTATAATTTTGGAAGCACCATTTTGCAACATTTCTCAATTCTGTAAAAATCCAATAAAAGCTTCCTTCCTCTAGTTTTATTTTCTATTTTGTAAGTGATATTTAAGACTTTCCAAAGTTAAATGATTACCGGTTTGAGAAGAGGTTTTTCTAAGACTTTTGTCGAAATAAGGCCAAAAATGTCCAGAACTTGAGTTTTTCGAGCGTTAGAATCTAATATTGCAGCTTTCGTCATATTTTTACATCCAAAAACCTATCCCAAAGTTTGAGCAAAATCCCTGATCCACAGGTAGTAAAATCAGGTTTTGTGAAAATTTGTATTAGTTAATTACTTTTTAAGCATATATTATTTACAATATTATTGAAAACGTTAGTTGCTAAACATTTTACTTCAAATTTTGTTAGAAAAAGTTTTAAAAGCTACCGTAACAATTGTTTTATTGCGAATCTAATTATTGATATTGATAAGGTTATGTATGCAGCCACGCCGACTCCGACGATGACATGAGGAAGTTTTCATAATACTTGGGTAGAAATTGTTAATTATTATAATTACTATTGAATGTCGCTGGAAAATCTATGAAATTGCAAAATTAACATAGTCTCGTATGGTGAAATCTCACGCGTTGCATATTAAATTTTCTTAAGATTGCATAATTGTAAAAAATACAAGCAAAAAGTTATTAAAATCTCTGATGTCCCTCGATTAACGCGAATTTTATGATAATTTTCTGCGAAAATTTTAGCTATGATTGAATTTATCCAATATGAAGTGATATTAAAGTATCAATAATTAATCAAGATAATGTAGTAAAAAAACCCGTAAATATTAAAAAAAAAAAACTATTGTCCTAACAATTTCACATATAGCGATTTCCAACAAAGACCTTCCGCCCATCCCGCCCATCTCCGTCTATTTCCGTAACTTCACTCTCTTTCTCCTTCATGTTCTCTCTCGCTTTCTCTCTCTCTCTCTCTCTCTCTCTCTCTCTCTCTCTCTCTCCCTCTCTCTCTCTGCCTCGCACTCGCTTGCGACTCGCGTATCTTCCGTTCCACCTCGCGCGGATAGAGAGAAAAAAGTGCAAGCAGAGAAGGAGAGAAAGAGAGAGAGAGAGAGAGAGAGAACGCAGTATATGTGCGTGTGTGACATCGCAACGAACGCCGGGCTCTTGCCGCATGTTTCAGTGCGTCGCACGCGAGGAGAGCGTGCAGAGCAGCGGGGGCGGTCGGCGACAAAGCGCACAACAACGACGAGGAACCGCGCTGTTTTTCGCGCAACGCGCGTACGCGCAAATCCACACATAATATACATTATAGTCACCAAGAGAAAGCAGTGTAATTTGTCAGGATGACGCGGCCGATGATCAAACGGCGACATACCGATCTGCAGCTCGAATCTGTGGCTAGGATCTCCAGTTTTCCCATCGTGGAGAGTAGCATCTACATCGCCGGCAATGTCTACGAGAAAATTAAGGTACGTGAGTGTGTATATATGTAGGGATATGCTGTTGACGTTTAAGCTTAGTGATATTTTACAATTGTTGGTTTGCAAAAATCAAGTGATAACTTTTTCCGGTACTTGATTTAAAATGTGAATTCAACTTTGTATCAATACCAAATTGGGTTTTCAACATTTTTTCTAATACTTTTCCAATCAAATGTATCAGTAGAATTCAGTAATAATTTAAGTGGACTTGTATTATATATATTTATTATAATGAAAAGTACGTAAATTTGAAAAAAAATAGAGATAATATGCTGTGGTCATAAATCATTTCTTCGTTGGACATTAAAAAATGCTATTAAAGTTCGAAAGGTCAAATGCGTTACCAAAAATAAAATTATTATCAAAAATACGTTATAAATAAAATAACACTACTAATACGTTTATCATACCACACGTCTTCCTGCTATATCAATTTTCATACAATTATGAATATTTTTATTTATTATCATTTTTTAATTCAATTCGAAATTGTGAATAAAGGCTTTAAAATTTTGACATCTTTTTGATATCTTGTATAATAATTGTTCTTGTTTTAAATAAAGTAATAAATATAAATATCATAAATGTGCAGCTGGCCAGCTTTAATCAATTGTAGCTTTCCGAGCAATGGACAAATACTGCCACATTATTAATTTTAATTCTAATTCACTTCACGCAATTATTGACGTCAATAGATCAAACGTTTTCTTTGATTTTTACAAATATACAATTGTCACGCACGACATTTTGTTTTAATAAGCAATAAGTGGCATACCATATAGAATCTAAAATAAGTTTAATCTCAACAAACCATTTGTCTTGTCATGTTTTAATCAGTGAAACATCCTTTTGCTTTTGATTTTTAGCGCTCAAATTCACTGATGAACTGGGGCCTGGATACCGCCGAGCAGTCCCTGGCAATGGCCACGGCAACGGCGATGCCCGCGATAATTGCGCTAAACATGCCGATCGCGACAATCGACCACCTGCTTTGCAGGGGCATCGACATCGTCGAGCAACGAGTGCCTGTACTGCATCTCCCGCCACATCTCGTGAGTGAATACTCTACATTGGTTATCAGATTGTTGTCCGATAAGAGATACCTTGATAGTCGACTTGTAAAGAAAAATTGCATGAAGTGGTTTGCCGATCTCTCAGAATCAATATTAGATCTGTAATATTTGAATGGAGCTAGAATTGGAAATTGATAACGTAGGTTTTAATTGGAATAAATCCATTTTAACCAAGTTTGATACATCTGTAGTGTAAAATCAAATGATCACATGGTTAACGGTTGTTTGACAATTGTAAGATATTCTACTAGAATCATCTTTACTTAAAAGTTATTCATCTACAATAGCAGTAACATCTGTACTTCAAAGTTATTTCGTCTGTAATAACAGCACTAGCTACATTTGAAAACTGTTCTTTGTTTGGGTATAAAAAATATTTCTGTTCAGTTGTCAGAATACCAAAGTAACCGTACGATCGATCGAAAATATTGCATTGTTTTATATTACTAAATTCAAGTACATCCTCGTCAAACTAAACAGCAGTTATCGCATTCCTTTTTTTGCTCCATTCACAAACAATCGTTATTTAAATCCACGATGTGTTAAGCCGGGGAAAATAAATGTTTCCGCAGATGTACTGGAACACACGAGAATACGTAAACAATAAGTTTGTGAAACCCGTCCTGATAAGGGCGGACAGTGTCAAAATGATCGGTAGCCAAGCAGCAAATGCAGCCGTGGAGAGGCTGGCCGGTGCCATTAACGTTGCTGACCAATACGTCGACCGCTATCTGCCGGCCGATCCAGCTGATAAAATTGCCGAATGTAAGAAGCCCATCACGACAAGTTAGTTTTGCATGCTCTTCTTACTCATATTTTTACATTCATTATCATCTTTTGGTAACTTCATCTCTTTTCTGCTACCATTTAAGTTATGTGAGATAGTATTCCGTTACATAGTCAGAATTATATACTCAAAGTTGACGAAGCGAGAAAGTTAAAAAAGTTCTTACATAAAACCTAAAAATATCCATTTTTATCCTCTGGTGGCGTCGATGCGGTGGCAGAATATAAGCGGCTGACGTTCTGCCGTCACACATCGGCGGCCGCGCAGTCATTCTCGCTCATTCTCTCTTCATTCTTTCTCTGCGTGGTAAACAACACGTTTTCGTGTGTCTCTCTTTTTTTTTGCCGTTATCTCTCGGCAGCGTGCACAGATTCGACGGACGGCGCGGCCGACGAGACGAGCAACAAAGCCGTGCGCACGATTGAGCACGGCGCGCGCTTTTCGCGTAAACTACAGCGAAGGTTGACCCGCCGCACCCTGGCCGAGGCACGAGCACTCAAGGAGCAGGGCACCGAGTGCATCCACGTACTCCTCTATGTCGTCGAATTGGTAATTACAAAGATTCTTAAATTAATCTACAATTTCGTTCCTTGAAAATATTACTTACGGACTTGATAAAAGAGGAAGGGATACCTAAAATGGTGAAACAACATGTGTAGATTCAGGTATATTTAAATTGTGATAAGTCGCTGGCCAAGAAGTCGTGTAACAATTGGTTTTCATTATAACATTGTTTTGTAGCTTTTCTATATTAGGTCAGTATCCCACTTCAACCCTTGATAGAAACTAGAATTACAATCACCTGAAACACCAGTTTCTGTTAATCTTAATCAACCAGTTGCCAGTTAAATGTGCACCTGATTAAATGATCAGTTGATCAAATAACTAGGTTGCCAACTGGTTCACTAAGAGAGTATCATCCTAAATACTTCCAACTGCAAACTTGTCAGTTTTTGAATTAATATATGCCATGTTGATATATTTACTTTTTGATTTTCCGTTGGTGGTATCCTTTTATAGTATTTTTTGTCACAAGGTCGAAGGTTTTAAAAGTTCATATTTCAAAATAGTATGCGAGAATCCTTAGAATAGGTATCACGATATCACAGATGAAAAGCAATAGCAAGGGGTTTCATTTCAGTTGGCTACGGATCCGAAGCTGGCGCTACAGAAGGCCAAGGAGCTCTGGGCATCGCTGAGCGGGCCCGAACCGGAAAACCAGGCTCGTCCCACAAATCTCGAGCAACTGCTGGTTCTGTTCACGCGCGAGACAGCGCGTCGCATTGTCCACCTGGTGAATGGCACGACCAATCTAGCAGCTCGCAGTCCCCGACGCTTGGCTCGGGCACTCCTCAGGATCTCCCATCATCTGATTGCCATCTCAGAGCAGGCCCTCAAGGTTACAACTGAGTCGATTTACCGCCTCCTGACCGATGTCCTCGTCATCACCTCTGGTTCCCTCAGCCACCGCCACCAGCAGCAGCATCGACTGACGACCCTGAGTTTGCCAAAGCGTAAGCTGTTCTTCCAGACTACCAATGGCACCTGTAGCACTCCAGGCTGTACCGCCGGTGCTGGTGCCAAGGCGGCGGCGGCTGCTGCTGCTGGTGGCAATGGCTCGGGTGGCAGCTACCTGTCCCTGATCGCCAAGATCAACATCGTGCCACTGTCGCGCGTGGCCGCCAAGCTCTCGTCCTCGCCGTCGTCGTTCATCGAGGAGTTGCGCTCCGGGGACAACGACGACGACGACGATGATGACGGTAGGCCCGAGATCGGTAATGAACAGAATGTCCTGGACATCGGTCGTAACAGAGCGAGCGAGTTCGGTAATCTCCATTCGATTCTGCACGATGATGTTTTCGCCAACGCGAAAGACAGTCATCCGATGCTACGACCGGTATTTGTCAAGTCTAAAAAACCAGTGACCAAGAGCTCGCTCGCCTATAAAACGGACTCGATATTACCGATGAAGATTAACAAGTATGGGGAAAAGAGGATGCCTGTTTTCGCGAAGATTAAGCCGATGCCGGCCATTAGGCAGAAACAATAGCTTGATCCTGTGAATGGTGAACGTAACATTTCAGAGCATGCTATTTAATTGTGTGGTGAATCCAATCGTTTGTAGGCGGAAATTGGTTAATTATGAATATATATCTTTGACATGGAATAGTAAATGTTCAAGAGACGTAGAAATTTGATTTGCCTAAGAATTCGGAATTCTTTCTTCAAATAATTCAAAGTGTTCATATTGGACTTGTTAAGAATTACTGAGAAGTATTTATTAAAAGTTGATTACAAATATGTAAGACCATGATGTGAGGTCACTGTTATTTGATTACGCAGATTACATTCCATGTCGAATACAAGCTGTTGTTATCTGGTTAAAATTAAAGCTCCTGTACACGCACCTTGTAACTTTTGCATGTGTTGAATGTAAATGGGTTGGAAATAATAGCGAATTGTTCATAGTAATTGAACTATTGTAGAATAACGTAAACTATTGTTGAATTGAGATTTCATCAGCTATTTTAAGAATTAAATTAGTTGTTTTACATTTATTAGTATCAACTTTTGAATTTTTAAATAACATATTGTGTAAGTGATCTGATTGTAGTTATAGAGTAAAATCTACTATTTTGGGAAAACAATTAAATTCATGATAGTATTAAGATTAATCTTCATAAACTGAAGCATTAGGATTATCATCTTAATTACAAACATTCTCTCGGTGCCATTATTGCTTTTATCAAAGATCATCGCGTACACTTCCATATGTTTTACAGCAACCGCATTGTAAAAACATCTATTATTTTATTCGATTATTTTTAACTTTTTCAAGAGTGGTTTTCAGTGTAACTCTTTATATACGTATCTTTCAATTATATTTGTTTCAATAAATAACATTTTTAATCAGATTCATTTGTCTTATCATTTCCTTACTTCTTGTTTACGTTTCTTAATTAAAGGCTACTTTATTAGAATACCATAGCTTACTTAAAAATTGAGCGAAGCATTACATTGATAACCAGTACTCGTTCAGTAGCTTCACGAATTTTCTTTTATGTCTTGCAGATGGTTACAGGACCAATTACAGGAATGCGAGACGCTTCGCAAATGAACGCTTTACGCGTCGGTATCTCGAGGCTTAATTCATCCACAAATCAGTTTTTGGTAAGTCATTTGAGGATTGATCATTTAATGAATAAAACCATTTCTTAATCACCGTCAATAATAACGATTAAATGCGCCTATTGGTAATTTAATTACGAATCACTCTTCTAACTTTTTTTACAGGAGCAACTAGCAGCTTTTCTAGCTGGTCGTCCAAAACCGAAAAAAGGAGTACATGGATCTATTCGTCAAGTGAATCACAACAATCACATGACAAATGCAACAAATCCACCTATAAATGGGATTGACTAATAAATTACTTCTCCCTTTTGAATTTCAAGAAGTGTAATTAAAGAACTCGAATTCCACTTAACTTTAGCAATTGGCTATGAATTAAACAGCTTGGAGAACATATGGACATCAACATGTATAACAATAACAACAACATCAACAACAACCACATCAACAAAAATTACGTATATTTAGGCATCTGAGTCATTGTACGTAGCTATACTTAAATTTTAATCATTAGTGTCACTTGAAACGTACAATTTTCGAGTCATTCAATAAAGAAAAAAACTGCGTACGCGTACTGCAGTCGAGATGAACAACAGTTGATCAATTAGGAGAAAATTAATTTGTTGAATACGTAAGGCATGCGTAATAAGAAACACTCGGGTTTCAACTTATCTTATTGCTCATTAAAAACTTATGAATCAATGATTCGGCTTCGTGTAATTGTCTCAAGGCTGATCAACATATTAGACTTTGATAAAAAAATATCGTTGATAAGATTATTACTATTTTCATTAGGGTAATATAAGTAAATTACATCAAATGATATATACTCAATGTTACCTACTGACATGTAAAAAAAAAACTAAGTGGCATTTATGCACGCGTTTTGTAAAACATGCATTTTCAAATTTTTCATTATTGTTAGAAGAAAAGTTATAAAATAAAATATTTTATTTTATCTTCTTGTGACTTCATTACTTCGACAATCCTATTAATTTTAGTATAGGTTTATCAAACTTATTCTTATCCACTTTTGTAAACCCTGTCTATACTCTATTTTAATTTATGCTTGAGTTGTTTAAGTTTTTTTTAAGTTCAATACAAATCCAGTGCGGCAACTACATTAATTCTAAAAATAAAGTAGAAAGAGACTATTAAATCATCGCACTTCGAAACGATATATCCAATCAATATTAGAGATATTTCTGACTTTTCTGCTCTCAATCCACACATCGAACTACAAAAGCTACACTACTTATTTATGAACGTATAGTACTGCACGGCAACCAAAACGATGTCATCGGCTGCGCTACCAGTCGATCGGCACGTCGACACGTCTAGACACCCGATAGACGATAATGGGGGCT
The DNA here is from genome assembly GCA_036873485.1 of Torymus texanus. Lineage (NCBI taxonomy): Eukaryota > Metazoa > Arthropoda > Insecta > Hymenoptera > Torymidae > Torymus > Torymus texanus. The sequence goes on from JAYJLV010001123.1 coordinate 7,980, forward strand.
GCTGCCGCGCACGCGTAGAATAACTCTCCTGTACATCATTTATACTCGTTCTAGGAGTTAACGACTCGTCGTTGATTCCTTTCGGTTGCTTATCTACAAACTACATTTCTTTACCAATAAGACGTACACGTCGCAACAACTGTTCCCTACACATTATCAACTCGCCGATGATGATTCAGACGTAAGATTCTATTTTTCCAGACGGACAGATATGATATACGCGCACGTTGCTGCGGCGGCAGTGGCTATATATAGCAGCGACGATGTGATCCATGACATGCAGGCTGTGCGTGCGTGCACCGTGACCGCGCGCATCCTCTTTCTCTCTCTCTCTCTCTCTCTCTCCTCTCTCCTCTCTCTCTCTCTTATGTTCATTCGTTCGGTCTCGAGGCAGCAGCGGAAATAGTCAGCGCCCCGACTGTGACTTTTTCGTTATTCTTGTTGTGTCTTCGTCGCCGACGGGAGAGCAATATTATACTTACAAATTGCCGCGGCGCGAAGTTGCCACGCGCGCGTGTATGTATGTATGTATGCTCTGTTTACTTCACTATAATGGCTATTGAGAGAAAGAGATTGCGGGTTGCGATGTCTGCGATGTTTTGATTTTTCCAAGTTTAGCAGGAAAAGAGTTGTTGTTTCGCGCCCCGAGTTATACTGTCGTAATCGCAATTGTGAATTATGTCACGATACGGAAAACTGCACGATGGAGGAAGTGGAAAAATTATTAGAGGTTTGGGTAGGGGGATGTGAAAGGGCCACGTGACTGGAGGATTTATGAGTAGTGGATTGCGAAAAAGCATAGCGAGCTAGAGTGACGGGTTTCTTAATTTATATGTTTAGTATTTATCATTGGATGTATATATATATAGAGTTGAAGACATTCAGAGTGTATTGAAATAATTAACTTTTCAGTTGATATGACGAGACAGGAGGATATTTCTATCGTTTAATTGAGCCAATTGAAATAATAATTCATGAAACAATCAGTAATCTTAGTTTTATACAAAAAGAAAAAATTGAAAAAAAAATATATATTTTTTTTTTGCACAAGTATCATTGTTACTTAAACTTATATTCTATTTTTGTAAAGCCAGTCTAAATTGAACGATACACCCCAGCTTATTTTATTACTAAAAATAAGTAAAAAGCAAGTAAAGAGGCCAATGAACGGTCGTCATGCGACCGCATGACCGTCTCCTATTCGTTCGTCGAGCGGGAAAATCCCCCGGTTAACCGCATTTTATTTGAGTAATTGTAGTGTAAAATATTACTGGGAACTTTCGTTCGTTTCGCTTCAATAAAAGTACCATAATATGACATTCTTGCCAAATTGAAAAGAAAGAAAAGAAGAAAAATATAGTCTTTTGAAACATGGTACCACGACTATTATATTATTCTCTATACTTATATTTGATTCATATAAATATTCTATCTGATACGCAGGTACATCAATAAAATTAACATAATATAGAAAAATTAATGTTACTTGACTATATTGATAAAAACTAAACACAACACGTATCCAGTTTCTTCATGAAAAGCAGCCAACTGTAAATTGCAAATAGAAAATCGGCACCAGTAAAAGCTCTCTCTCTCTCTCTCTCTCTCTCTCTCTCTCTCTCTCTATCTCTCTCTCATTTGCTCTACTCTTGTGATCGGGCGCCTACGTGACGCCGGCGTCGCCGCATTACCGGCACTAACAACGTTGCCTCGCTTGGACTTTGCACGGCACTTGCCACGCGGACTTTCGCCTCTCTCTCTCTCTCTCACTCTTTCTCCCTCTTCTGTCTCGCGGCGACATCGAAGCTCCCCCGCGCTTGCGCGCGCGTGTACGACAGAAAGAGAGGAGAAGGAGAGAGAGAGAGAGAGAGAGAAAGAAAAAGAGAGGAAGAGAGAGAAAGAGAGAGAGAACCGCGCTACCGCGACCGACGACGGACCCGCGTCGTCAGAGTTCTGTAGGCGAGTGTAACGACGCGCGCTGAGTGAGTTGCCTGTGTATGTGTATGTGTTGTCTCCGTGTTGAACACGAATTTTTCGAGGTGTAAGCACTGAAGGTAGAAAGAAGAACGAGTTCGTATATAGTAACGTAAGTAGATTTTTATATATTTTTGCCTACTTGCGGTGTCGTTTAGAAAGGAAGTATATACGAGGCAGACGCGTGGGCGGTGCACGCCGGTTGCTTTCTTTGTGCAGCGTACTGGTACCGGAACGTGAATTACAATTGCACGCGTGCATGTATTTTTGTAACGCGAATGAGAATAAAATAAAAGAAACGTCGGGATCGTCGAGTAAAACGTTTTATGGTCGATGCAGTAGTGGAATAATGTTGTTTTGTAAGTTATTTGTCGTTGGATTTTTGCGAGGTAATTGGGAACAAAAGAAGAGTATGTATATATATATATATATATATATAGCGAAATCAATGCAGGTATATAGCGGTGATATACATTATTCAAAAGGTACCATAGTCACAATAAAGTAAACATTAGAGCGCTACCAAACAATACGACAACGAATACGAAGTAGCTGTTTAAATACAAGTTAATCATATCACAGCATATATATACAC
>JAYJLV010001134.1:0-10547 GCA_036873485.1 Torymus texanus
TTTTCCATTTAATATGCTATACAAAAAGTATCACATTTCTGAGTTAAAAAATCATGAAAATTGAACATTTATGAAAAGTTCATTATTTTCAAAATTTCAATTAATTCTCACATTTGAACGATTGAATATTCTGCTCTAAAACTTTAGGGTTATGTTCTGGGGCTATTTTGGAATATGTAAAAAAATTTGCAGCAATTTTGAAATTTTCACCTTCAAGAGTTGACATGAAATGACCCATAGATACTTTGTGCAATTTTCTTTTTCAGATTGAGAGCAGCACTAAACAGTTTCTTTACATCCAGACAGCTATCAGAAAGCTCATCATAGTAAGTCCGTTTACGTTACTTTCTTTAGAATTAAGCATTTATTTCAAAAGAGCCAGCATTCAATACCAGGTTATAACTACAGTATTCATTAATAAAAATGTTTTTAGCGTACCATGATAAAAGTTAAAGCATGGTTTATATATTATTCTAAATAAATTGAAGATATTATTTAGTTAATAATGTTCTTTTTTAATAGGTTGAGATGATTTAAACCTGTGCCAACAGAACTGCTTTGATCTAATGGGCACTGCAATTGGATTGTTCACTAAAGGATACAATAGAGAATGAAGAAAAAAAATTCGTAAGTAGTTTTAGAATCTATACAGAGTTATAGAAAACTTAAATTTTAAACTTGATTTCGGAAATACTTGGTTTTTTTGTATTTACAGGGTCATTGCCGGAGGATTTTTTTTTAACAAAGCAAGGGAATGGTCGGAAAATTTAGGAGCATCTTTGAACTTGTATTGGTTATGGAAAATGTGAGCTACTTTTTTAATAACGGCTTTAGGAAAAAAGCTAAATAATAAAATTGCAAAAAAACATTGAAATTTTAACAAAAGAAACATTTAAAAATTAGATTTTTCATTAAAAAACAATTTTAAAATAGTTTTTGAGGAAAAGCAGCTCACATTTTCTATAACTGCTATATCTACAAAGGTACTCCTAAGTAATCAGACCCCTATCTTGCTTTGTTAAAAAAATTTCCTGCGGCCATGACATGCCAGCTTCTGATTCAGAAGGATTTATTCAATCTAATGGACTGCAAGGCTAGAATCTCAAACACCTGCATAATGTAGTCTTAAATTATAGGTAATTATACAACTTAATAATAAAAAAATTTGAACCTTTAAAATACATATGGGCTTTGTTATTAATGAATTTATTCTCTACCTTTTTTCAGATTCAACCATGGCTTGTCCTCTTAAATACACAATTATACAGTGTGATGCCAGATCCCACAGTGGCAGATTGGTAAGGCGGCTGCTCGGTAATCTAAGGGTCGCGATTTCTAGCCCAACCTCCGGCAAAATTTTTTTTTTCTGTTAAATTATTTCAAATAATATTTGATGGCCAACGGACACACACACATACACATGGGTTATCGGCCACTCGTGAAATTGCAGGTGAGCCTTGCTGGCTCACTTGGGGTTATTGGGCTTCGTGGAATTGTGGCAAGACTTGCGTTATTGAGCTTCGTACAATTATGGGTGAGCCAGAAAACTTGGGTTATTGGGCCTCGTGCAATTGCAGGTGAGCCAGAACCCTATGGTGGCACAGGACCAGTAGTGATGGGGGGAGGGGGGGGGGGGGCTGGTTCCGTATATCTATGGGGGCACTGGACCACTTGATGCCCCCATAGCTTACCTACTCTTATCGCTTTTATTAGGCTATTTTTCTCTTGCTTAGCCTTAGTCCATGTTGTTGAAATCTATTAGCTTACCATAGACTCGGTACGGGAGAGATAGCGAGAAAAAATTTATAACGAAGTCAATTTTCTCATTCGGTAAGAATCGGTAGCATAATGTTATTCCAAATGCCTTTTTGTATGATTATTTCTGTGGTTGCAAATGATTTATTTTCAGTTCTGCTTGAGGTACTATAACAAAGTATGAATAAAAATTTAACCACTTCAATAAAAAAATATGGAGAAATGAAACTCTCACACTCACCTCTTAGTAAACGATTTTTAACATTATAAAAACTATGTGAGTGAACTGAAGAAGCTATCTAGCTATGAGAATGTATAAGCGATACTTTCCGTTATATAATTATCTGTCAATCTTCAAAATTTTAGGTCAATATTTCGGAGACACCTTTGCATGAACTTAGAAAGATATTTCGTCATTTATCGTTTGAGACTTTTCAAAGTGTCCTTCAAATTTCGGCTCGGAACTTTACAGAGTGATAGATAATTACATCATATAGGACAAGCAAATTTGGATAAGTGGCTTATCATAGTAGAATTCAAATTGTAACACATTTACCGCCCGGATGGTACGGTACGTCACATGATAGAGGTCAGTATTCCCCACGAACATGAGAAACGTTACCTCATTAAATAAAGACCGAGATCATATTAGTCGTAATTTCGATATTAATAACAGCGATCCACAAAAAATAAAATAGAATGTCCATCGAGAAAATCGCGGTACTTCAATGTATTTCTTTCTGCCGAATATGAATCTGGTATTGGTTTAACCGTATTACGTTAATTTCGAGGGCATTGAAGGTCAAATCGTAAAAGAATTCGTAAGTAGGAGAAAAAAGTATACGTCCATGTTGTTAAGGTCATGGAATCTGAATCCGACGTCTATTTCACCATATCACGACAGATTTAAGGACATTCCAAAGTCAAATCATGAAGAAAATGCGTGAGTAAGAGTGTTTTGATTTCGTTATCAAATAAAAGCATTATCAGGAGGTAAGGCTAGAGTACGTCCTAAGGCCCAGAAAAGTAATGACTTGTCGGTAATAACATCAGCCATCACAAGCTCATAATCGTCCGCTTTTCCGAAATCTCTTGTATTCAAATGATCTGTATAGTGGTGTCCACTGTCTCTTCTTTCCATCTACAATACTTTCTCTATTAAACATATTACACAAGCCCGCCATCATATTTATTCTGTGGAAAATATTAAGATCGCAAATCAAGAAAATATAGCTTGTAATTTATTAAGCAACCCAATCGTTTGTAATTTTGCAGTAACTCATCAACTGATTGTAGTTTTCGCTCTTGTAATTATCTAGAAAGTTTTCCATCGCTTACTTGAAGCTAATCCATGCTACCTTTTCTATCTTATTCATCCTATAACCATAGAAATTTCATTTCTAAATACGAGAAATATTCACCTTTGTCATACAACGCTTTCACGAATTGTTACATTGAACCATTTTTTATTTTTGTATTCTTCTTTCAGAGTCTTCTCTGTGTATGTGTGTGTCAATGCGTATGTATGTGTACACCTGTGTGCATTCCTGTAGAATACCTGCTACCTAAGAGAATGATAGATATGGTGGCAACTATCTCAATGCAGGATGTGTTGAATAGAATCAATCCACAGTCGACATAATTGGAATGGTAAATAGTATTCCTTTTATTAGGTTTGCGGGGAATACAATTTATAAAAGACGAATCTTCGAAGATTCACTGATGATTTGAAAACAGCTTATAATGAATGCTTCCGTTTCGGAGTGATTAAGTGTAAGCAATATTGACTATCACAATTAATATGCAATGGTTGTATGCTTATGTTGAAATGATACAGGTAAAAGAAATTCATTAAAATTTGTGAAGCCTATGATTTGGAGTGAACTAGAAACTATAGACGATTGTTATTTTTGTATGACAAAAACTCATGGTTCTAACTGATCAAATATTTGTAAGATTGTGTATACAGTGTCTCTAGTGCGAAAAAGCCTTTTGTGGCTCTAACAAAAGATAGAGATAAAGATTAGGGAAGTAACATTTCTTCTTTACATAGCCAATTAGAGATTGATAAAACTTGTAAGGTCAAGAATAAAGTAACGGATGAAAGCCATGATGAATTTGTATTAGCAGGGCTTAAAATAACGAGAAAGAAGAATTTGATCAGAAAGGATTGAATGCTTCAGTAAGATAGATAGGGTTATCAAAAGAAGGAGCTGAGTTACTTCTTTTGAAAGTGAAAGAAAAGAATTTACTCACGAAAGAAACTCAAACTCCTTACTACCAAAGTAGAGACAAATCCTTCAGAAAACATTTCTTTGCAGATACTATTCTCGTATATTGTCACGATGTTAAAAGGACGAAGTTAAGAAAGATGCATACAAAGCTTATGAATGAAGACTACTTATAGATTCTTCTAGGCAAAGCTTGAAGGCAGAAATTTATATTACATGACACAAATATATATTCACCAATATCCATAGCACATGGGGTAACCCTGAAAGAAGAATACAAGAATATTGAGATAGTACATACTAAATAAGATAAAGTACAAGCAGCACAACTGGCTAATCTGTGGTGGCCTTAAGATCCTCACCATAATTTTGAGTCAGCAATTAGGCTTCACAAAGTTTCCATGTTTTCTATGCTTACGTTATAGCAAAAATCCCGAGTGCCATTATGTGAGAGCTAACTAGCCTGCCAGAGAGCTATTTGAGCCCACCAAAAAATCTATCACCAACAAGCCATTATCTGAGTAATCAAAAGTTTTCCTTTCTCTTCTCAATATGAAACGTGGTCTTACGAAACAATTCGTGAAAGCATTAAATAAAGAAGGTGAATATTTCTCGTTCTTGGAAACGAAAATTCTAGCAACATAAAACTCTAAATTGAAAGGTGTATTTGACAGGCCCTAAATCTGTACATTGTTAAAAGATGAAGCATTTGCTGATACAATGCACAGTGAAGAAATCAGAAATCATTTAATGAGATGCTCCAAAGTTACAAACGATTGTGTTGCTTGATGAATTACAAGATATACTTTCTTCATTCGTAATCATAATATTTTTCACTGAATCTTGGAGATTATGGTAAAGAACAAGGAGAATGGTATCATTATGATATCAAAGGAATGGAACTATGATACCGGGGTCGATAAGGTATAAATATGATGGCGGGCTTCTGTTCGATGCTAAAAAAGAGAAAGTATTATAGATGGTAAGAAGAGAAAACAGAATATAGTATACATATCATTTAAATATGGAAGATCATGAGCTTCGTGATGATTGATATTATTAACATCAGGTCTTTCCTTTACTGGGACTTAAGGCAAACCCTACCCTAACCTCCTGGTTATGCTATTTTCCTATAACCAAATCAAAACACTCCTGCTAACGAATTATTTTCACGATTTGACTCTGAAATGCTGTTGAACATGACGTGATATGGGGAAATAGACCACGGATTCGGATTTACCGACCCCAAAAATATTGACGTACACTTTTTCTCCTACTCACGCATTTTTTGGCGATTCGACCATTAGATGTCCTTGAATCTAACGTAATGCATTTCAATAGATACCAGGTTCAGATTCAGTGAAAAAAATATATAGGAATACCATGGTTTTTTGGATAGACCTTCTATTTCATTTTTTATTGTATGCCTGTGTAATCAAAGTTTTACATGACACTCAAGTTGTTTGAATGTGCGGTCAAATTTGATAGCACAAGTGGAATATTTACTAGACATTAAAAAAGTTTCTTCATTTTCTATGGTTTACGCTTAATGTTGAGAATCTATCTTGATTAAAATAACATCGAAATCTTGAATATATTAGAGTATATTGAGTATATTAGAAATACAAGTTATTATAGCTACAAATAATTTATTGTTCAATTTTATTAAACAGAATGTCATTTGATTTTAAAAGCAACATAACGCAGTTCTTTTCTGGTTTAATAATCCTGCCGTGTAGTGGGGAAATAGACTTTATTATCATACTCTACATACAAAATACGTAAGATAATTATATTTGCTTCTATAAAAGATTTCGGTCCCAAAATGTTATTCGTTAGTCTTAGTAATGATAAAAATTCTCCTACTTTGTAGTCCGATTTAATATACAAAATAGTAATTCTTACTGCTTAATTTTATAATTCTTTTAACCTATGTATATTTTGTAAAATCTAAATAATTTAGTTTTTTCATACTTACCTGAAAAAGTTAAAGTAGCTGTGAGATTTTCTTGACTAAGTATCTTTAATGGATGTTTATCTTGGTATCTATTGTTAACTGAATTGTCAGCCATACACATTGCAATGTCTTCTTCTGTAACTTGTTGACAACAGTCTTGTGTTGGAATGTGTTCTTCATTTTCTTCTTCAAAAATTTCAAAAATTTCATCTTCCGAAGAGAAAGACTGCCTTGAAGGTAGCCGAGATTGTAAGGAGTTCAAGCTTTCCATAGATACTTCCCTGCTCACTCCATTACTTAACGGCTCAATTAACGGTAATGGCGGTGGCACTATAATTTCTTCATCGTCATCGTCCTCATCGAATATGTCTAATGATCTGCTTAATCTTTCTAAACTATCCATTAATGGACTTCCTGTTAAATCAAGACCCGAATCAGTATATGATTTGATGTTTAGAAGATTAAGTTTAGCTCCAATCTGTTCCGTCATATCTTCGATCTCATTAACTGTTGGATTAGCACTTTCTGAAGTCGTTAACAACTCATCATCACGACCATTAACAACAGCACTGTTACCAAACATTTTAAAAGTAAGAAACTCTTTGAACTGTGAAACACCATTTGTGATTCGAGATTCTGATGGTTGTCGCCATGTGCAAGATGAAGAAATTTCTTTATTGCGTTGAATTTGCGACGATTGATTCTCAACCCATTTTCTAATCATACTCTTCTTATGACTGTCCATAAAACCATAACCATTTGAATACTGGTGACATTGCATTGGAGACAGTGCAAGGCCACCTAACTGCATAGGACCATCAATCCAAGTTTCCATCTTGTGACTTGAATCTTTAAGCATAAACCGGGCCTCGGCTACTTTAGACCTAGAAATTCTAGGTCCATCAATCCATTGTTCATCAGACCCGCTATTAGTTGATGGTACATGTATTTTACTTGTTGGTAGATCTATCACTTTGGAAGTTGGAGTTTTAGAGAATATCTTCCGAGCTGGGCTTGCTTTAGACATTGCACTCTGTGCTGGCGATGTTTGCTTCAAAACCGGTTTGAAAAAAAATTTTGCAGCTTTAGCATTTTTGTGTGACGGACTTGGTTCTTCTTCAATTTTTTTAGGCTTTTCAGATACGAGCTCTTGCAGCGCTCTACTCATAGCGCACCTACAAAATACAATGTTTTATCATCATCTAATCAATATAAATTTGAATTAGATGTAAAAGAAGAAGTAAAATTAATGAAAGGAAACAATAAAGAATTCAATGAAGTGTATCTAAAATATAAACGTTACATATTTGAATTAACCTGTTGTCACCAGAATTAAGATTAGGAATGTAGACCGGTGGATGTTCTCCGTCAGTAGCATCATCAGCAATGGGTCCAACGTAAATTACAGTATCGGCTGATAAATCGCTTGAACTAGGGTCACACTCAGTATTCTGCTTTGATGTCTCTTCTCCTGAGCTGCCACCGCTTCCATTATTTTGAGTACTTTCGCTGCCAAAGTGAAACTTTCTACGACGCATGCGATGGATACGTGAAGCAAACTGACATGTAGTCAACGTCTCACTGTAATGTCGGGCACTTGGTGAAACGTGAGCAATCATGGTAGCGTGGCACGTTACTGATCCCAAGCACTCTTTTAAAAGCTGGGCCAGTTTGTGCTCCTTATAAGGTAAATGTTTTTGTCCATTAAATATCGCCAAGAGAATGGTACCCAAACCTGAAAGAGGTATACCACCGGAGGATTTACTGCGCTCTGAATTGCCTATGTCGAGCAAGTGTAATCTGCTACGCCCACCTGCGACTGCTGCTCCACCATAACATAAAATATTTGTATAGATCTGTTTTAATTGACTACAAAAATCAATACTATAAAAACTCAAATACAAACCTCCGCCTTTTCCAGCGACGCTGTACTGATAGATGTGAAGTGTGTAAAGCATATGCGAGTCACCATCCCCCCGGTAGCGTAACGCTGTGGCGGCATCAAGATAAAATGCGGCTCGCTCTGCGGTTGGTACTCTCAGTTCACTGTGTTGTTGCAGTTGCGTACCAAGAAGTGGATCGTCCCTCAAACAAGCTGACGATGACTGCTCAGAATCTGAATAAGTACAAGAGAGAAGAGCTAGAGCTTTACACATTTACAGATAAGATTAAAATACTGAAATACATATAAACTGGAAATCATCTCAATTATATCTCCTTGTAATAAGTTCTTACGTAATTTATCATCATGAATCGGCACTAAGAATAGTTCCATAATAAATATGTTGTGCAAACACAAATTTATAATAAAAGATGAAACCTAAGCAATATATTAGTATTTTTATAATTTCTTTTCTCTGAACTGTGATATATAAATGTAAGTATGAACACCGGATGAAATACCCACTTCATAAAACTGCTGTAAGCTATGAAAATTCTTGAAAATTTTTACTAGTGGGAGACTCACATTGTGAACATTTTTTTTATATTATTAACAGAAAACTAGTGGCGTAGTATAAACAAGTATTCATTCTGTAAAAATTAATTGATAACATGTATAACATGTATGTAATCAGATATAACAGATACAGTGTTACAGGGTTATTGCAAGTACGTCAATGTAGAATATGTATGACCGAATCCATATCAAATCGGACAACTAGAGTATGCTTAAATCACTAATCATTTTAAAACTATAAGATGAAATTTTAACTTTCTTAAATGTGGCTATGGGCCCAGTATCGTATAAGTGAAAAACTCTGTTTGCTAAAGTATGTGCACGTGTGGTATGTACAATCATAAAACGTGGTGTATAAAAGCTAAAACTCGGTAAATTAAATGCCAGTTAAGAGCCACTGAGTCGACATCAGAATAACTTCCATGAATAAAGGAGGATCAAAGGGCAAAGCCAGATATCATCTTGTTAATTTCATAATAAACAAAAATTAAAGCGAAAATATCGCTTTTTTCGGATTAATTCATTAGTGAGAAAACGAGACAGTTAACATGTTGATCTTTTCTCTCAATTTTATGGTTTTGAGGTCACTAAATATAAATCCGCTTTTACGTTTGCAAGATTTTTAATATTTTGCTTGTTATAAACAAATTATTAGTGGCAAAAAGTAAAAATCTACCATTCATCTCAGAATTTTGAGTGTTTCGAAGAAAAAATTTGTATTAAAATATGTATACCATACAATTATATATTATAGTGTATATATCTTCTATCACCTCTCATTCTCCCTCCCCCCACCCCCATGAAAAAATCGACAAAAATGTTATGTTTCGTAGTTTGGGCATAGGGAACGTTTTCGTAGCCGATATGTGTCAAAAAATAAATTGAAATTTTGCTCACGTATTCTGAATTGTTATACACCAATTTTAAGGGTGTCAAAGCGGGAAGACATCAAAACATGTATTTATATTTATTTATATTTATTGAACCAGAGTAAGTACAAAAATAGTTACATATATATATTGTAAATTTTGCATTACAAAAGTAACTCGGAAAAGGAAAAATTTTCCTGTTTGCTGATCCGGTTTCTTAAACAACTAACTTAAAAACTAATAGAAAAAAAATAGGGAAAAATAAATTTCTAAGCTATAATATTATTTCATTGTTACTGTATAATATATGTTAGACTTGATTCTAGTAGCTGGTCGCTACTAGGTTAAGTCTACAGATATATAGTAAAAGTTTCCGTTGATGCATTTCTATCTCCTGCAAATATGATTCTTTCTATCGTGGTAAGTTTTGTAGGACAAGTAAGTCCTACTGCACACGTAACACGATAATGCGTGAACATATTTCTGTATTGCAAAGCATAATCACATTTGCAGGGCGATGTATCGTCTATATCGTCTACAACTATAAAGTCTTTATGTTATGGTTGTTACTTAAGAGGATACATAGAATTGGTTAAAGTTTGTTTTCCTCTTATACCTCTGTCAAAGTATAATAATGCTTTGTTTGAGCCAAGATAGTTGAGGTCACCATAAGACATACGATAGTGGTGTTCTTTCAATATCGGTTTCCCTGGTGGATCCTTTGCCCCCATTTAAATTAACTTGCTATTGTTATTTTCGACCTTTACTGTAGTTGTTACTTTTACAAAATGTATATGCTTGATTTCAGAAAGTCTAGGATCTAGACAATAATCGCAGTTCTTGTAGACTTTTTCTTGTTTATTGTCTCGTTCAGTTTCGTTTGAAGTTGTTTTCTGCTTTATATTTTCGAACGTTAAATTCCTCGCTAATTTATACCTGATTTAATTTTGTTAATTAAGTCACTTTAAGCTTTGTTCGGATCTAATATTAAAGAGATTTCGGACCAGTTTATATTTACAGATATGTGTTTTAAACTGTAATAATTTATTTTTTGGTTTGGCTTATATCCTTCATATTTAGGTCATATTTATGATTTGAAAATTTGCATAAATATGAAAGTTTCCTTATTTAAAGATCTCTTACATTTTTTGGATTTTTACTATTTAAAAATGATTTATTAAAGTAAATATCTTTTCCAGGCTAGCGGGTAATGGATTTTTATGAGACAAAGTTTACATTTCTTGTATTGTAATCATAGTTCTGGTTCGAAGAGTTGT